>CAUYPK010163689.1:0-13716 GCA_963574355.1 Loris lydekkerianus
AAAAAAAAAAAAAAAATTATACACCATGACCAAGTGGGATTTACCGAGGGTCTCAAGGCTGATTCAATATATGTAAATCTATACATGTATTTCAGCACACAAAAAATCTAAAAAATAAAGACCATATGATTCTCTAAGTTGATGCAGAAAAACCTTTTGACAATATCCAGCATCCTTTCATATTCAGAACACTTAAGAAAATTGGGGTAGAAGGGACATTTCTTAAACTAATAGAGGCCATCTACTGCAAACCCACAGCCAATATCATATTGAATAGAGTTAAATTGAAATCATTTCCACTTAGATCAGGAACCAGGCAAGGCTGCCCATTGTCTCCATTGCTCTTTAACATTGTAATGGAAGTTTTAGCCATTACAATTAGGGAAGAAAAGGTGTTCAAGAGTATCCACATAGGGTCAGAAGAGACCAAACTTTCACTCTTCACAGATGACATGATTGTATATCTGGAAAACACTAGGATTTCTACTACAAAACTCTTAGAAGTGATCAAGAAATACAGCAATGTCTCAGGCTACAAAATCAACACCCATAAATCTGTAGCCTTTTTATATACCAACAATAGCCAAGCTGAAAAAACAGTCAAGGACTCTATTCCTTTCACAGTAGTGCCAAAGAAGATGAAATATTTGGGAGTTTCTGTAAGAGAGAATGTGAAAGATCTCTATAAAGAGAACTATGAAACTTTAAGGAAAGAAATAGCTGAAGATGTTAACAAATGGAAAAACATACCATGCTCATGGCTGGGAAGAGTCAACATTGTTACAATGTCTATACTACCCAATGCAATATATAATTTTAATGCAATTCCTATTAAAGCTCCATTGTCATATTTTAAAGATCCTGAAAAAATAATACTTCGTTTTATATGGAATCAGAAAAAACCTCGAATAGCCAAAATATTACTCAGAAATAAAAACAAAGCAGGAGGAATCACTGCTTTGAGTAATGTCTTGGCTATTTGAGTTTCTTTCTGATTAAAAATAAAATGAAATATTATTTTGGGGGGAACTTTAATGTATGACAGCGGAGCTTTAAGAGGGATTGCATTAAAATTGTATATTGCTTTGGATAGTATGGACATTTTAACAATGTTTTTTCTTCCCAGCCATGAACATGGTATGTTTTTACATTTGTTAACATCTTCAGCTATTGCATTTCTAAGAGTTTCATAGTTGTGTTTATAGAGATCTTTCACACTCTTTGTTAGATAAATTCCCAAATATTTCATCTTCTTTGGCACCACTGTGAATGGAATAGAGTCCTTGACTGTTTATTTCAGCTTGACTATTGTTGGTATATATAAAGGCTACAGATTTATGAGTATTGATTTTGGAACCTGAGATGCTGCTTGTATTCCTTATCAATTCTAAGAGTTTTGTGGTAGAATTCCTGATCTTTCCAAGATATACAATCATATCTTCTGCCAAGATCAAAAGTTCGATCCACTCTATATGGATAACCTTGATCTCCTTTTTCTGCCTAATTGCAATGGCAAGACTTCCACTACAATGTTGAAAAGCAGTGGAGACAATGGGAAACCTTGCATGTTCCTGATCTGAGTGGAAATGATTTCAATTTAACTCCATTCAATAAGATATTGGCTGTGGGTTTGCTGTAGATGGCCTCTATCAGTTTAAGAAATGTCCTTTCTATACCAATTTTCTTAAGTGTTCTGATCATAAAAGGATGCTGCATATGATCAAAAGCTTTTTCTGCATCAATTTAGAGAATCATATGGTCTTTATTTTATATTTTGTTTATGTGCTGAATCATTTTTATAGATTTATGTATATTGAACCAGCCTTGAGACCCTGGGATAAAACCAACTTGGTCATGATGTATAATTTGTTTGATGTGTTGTCAGATTCTATTTGCTAGGATCTTGTTGAATATTTTTGCATCAATATTCATTAGTGATATTTGTCTATATATTTTTTTTCTTGTTGGGTTTTAGGAATTAAGGTGATGTTTGCTTCATAGAATGTGTTGGGGAGTATTCTTTCTTTTTCTATATTTTGGAAAAGGTTAAGGAATATAGGTACTTGTTCCTCTTTAATGGTTTGGTAGAATTCTGTTGTGAAGCCATCTGGTCCTGGGCTTTTCTTTTTAGGGAGATTTCATATAGTTGATGCTATTCAGAACTTGATATTGGCCTGTTCAAAATATCCACTTAATTCTGGCTAAGTCTCAGAAAGTGATGTGCTTCCAAGTATTGGTCAATTTCCTTCAGTTTTCATATTTCTGAGAATAAAGTTTCTTGTAATATTTATTAAGGATTTTTGAATTTCTGAGGAGTCTGTTTTTATTTCATCTTTTTCGTTTCTGATTGATGATATTAGAGATTTTACTCTTTTTTTTTCCTGGTTACGTTAGCCAGAGGTCTATCTATTTTATTGACCTTTTCAAAAAACCAACTTTTTGATTTATTGATCTGTTGTATAATCCTTTTGTTTTCAATTTTATTTAATTCTGCTCTAATTTGGGTCACTTCTTTTTTTATGCAGGGTTTGCTGTTGGAATATTCTTTCTTTTCCAGTTGCTTGAGATGTCCCATTAAGTTGTTAACTTTCTCTCTTTCCATTCTCTTGAGGAAAGCTTGCAGTGCTATAAAGTTCCCTCTTAGGACTGCCTTTGCGGTATCCCAGAGGTTCTGATAATTCATGTCTTCATTACTGTTTTGTTTCAAAATTTGGTAATTTCCTTCTTAATCTTGTCTATGCCCAGCTATCATTCAGCATAAGGTTATTTAACTTCCATGTTTTTGAATGCATATGCAGATTCCTATTGTTACTGAGTTCAACTTTTATTCCATGATTGTCTGAGAAGATACAGGAATAATTTCTATTCTTTTAAATTTACTGAGGTTAGACTTGTAACCTAAGATACTATCAATTTTGGAGTATGTTCCATGAGCTGATGAGAAGAATGTGTATTCAGTTTTGTTAGAATGAAATGTTCTGTGGCTGTCTGTTAAATCCAAGTGTTGAATGAATACGTTTAAGTCTAAATTTCCTTGCTTAGTTTCTTACTGGAGGATCTATCCAACACTGCCAAAGGAGTTGGAGTGTTAAATCTCCGACTATTATGCCTCTAGAGGAAATCACGTTGCTCATGTCTGTTAGAGTCTCTATTATAAATTGAGGCACATTCTGTTTGGGTTCATAAATATTAATAATTGAAATCTCATCATGTTGAGTCTTACCAACAAGATAAGTGACCATCCTTATCTTTCCTTACTTTTGTTGGTTTAAAGTCTATTGTATCTGCAAATAAAATTGCAACACTTCCTTTTTTCTGATTTCCATTTGCCTGAAATATAGATGACCATCCCTTCACTCTGAGTCTATATTTATCTTTTTAGGTAAGATGAGATTCTTGTGTGCCGAAGATATCTGACCTGAGTTTTTGTATCCAGTCAGCTAATCTGTGCCTCTTCAGAGGACAATTTAAATCATTTACATTAATTTAGAATATTAATAAACCTGGTAGAGTTTTGGGTATTGACTTTTTTGAAGGTCCAGTGGACATTTTTAATCCTTTCACCACTGTGGAAGTTGGAATTTGATCAAAAGTTTCTGAGTGAGTTTACTTTGGTGGTAGAGGATTCTGCTAGTCATTATGGAGGATAGGTCTGAGAATATCCTGGAGAGCTGGTTTAGTTATGGCAAATTTTTTCAACATGTGAATGTCATTAAAGTATTTAATTTCTCCATCATAAATGAAACTCAGTTTCATTGGATACAGGATCTTGCATTGAAATTTATTTTATTTTAGGAGATTAAAAGTCGATGACCACCTTCTAGCTCGAAAGGTTCATCAGAGAGATCTGCAGTCATTCTAATATTCTTTTTCTTGTAGGTTATGGTTTTCTTACATCTGGCTGCTTGCAGAATTTTCTCCTTTATGTTAACTTCAGCAAAGTTAATTATAACGTGTCTGGGAGATACCTTATTTGGGTTGAGCCATGCTGGGGTCTGAAACTGTCTGCTGTCTGAATTTCAGAATCTCTTGGCATGTCTGGGAAGTTCTCTTTCATTATCTCTTGGAATAGAGCATCTGAACCTTTCGAAGCCACCTCAGCACCTTCAGGAATTCCTATAAGGTGCATATTAGTTTTCTTTGAATTATCCCAGAGCTCTCTGAGAGAATGATCCATTTTTACTCCCCACTTCTCTTCCTCTTTGGGAGCATTCAAAAGCTTTGTCTTCAATGTTTGAAATTCTTTCCTCTACCTGCTCCATTCTGTTACTGAGGGATTCTACCTTGTTTCTCAGATCTTTGAGGGCTGCAAGTTGTTGTCTCAATACATCAAAATATTTGGTGATTTTTGTCTTTGAACTTATTGAATTCTTGAGATAACTTTTGAAATGCTCCTTAAATTTCTAATTCCAACTACCTCCATTCTATTAATTCTTTGCAATCCAAATTCTGAATTCCATTTCTGACATCTCATCCATATGTTTATGAATGGGATTTTCTGGGGTGTCTGCCCTGTCTTTCCTTGGGGCAGTTGATCTATTTTGATTATTCATGTTGCTGGAGTTTTTCCTCTGATTTTGCCCCATGATTATTTTACATCATTTGGCTAGATGAGCAGATAAGGTGAAGTTGGGCTGGGGGCTCCAGGAGTAGGGATTAACCAGCCCTTTGCCCAAGACCTGGGACTGTTTTCTGTACCTTTTCCTCTAGAGCTTTTCAAAGGATCCATACAATGCTACAGCCTGAGACACTGGGAACCTGCTTGGTGTGAGGGGGCTAAGTGGTTCTGTCTTGTTTTCAGCTAGTCTCTGTCCAATCCTAATGAATCAGTAACTCTGGGTTGAAGTCTTAGCTGTGGAGAAATACCAGCAACTAAGTTACCCCTCCCTCCATGGGCAACAACTGGAAAAGGAAAATCAAACCTTCCCACAACCATACACCCAGAGTCCCGCTTTGGATAGTCCTTGGGTGATTGGCCCAGGTCAAGAATTCCAAATCAATTGTCCCAGTCAGCACCTAGTCTCAAGTAGGGGAATTCAAAAGGTCTTCAGCAACAAGATAGCAGGGGTCTTATGGCAGCTCAAGTATGTCTTACTCCCATGCTCCATGAAGTCAGAAGGACGCACCCAGCAAATGAATTAGTCTGGGAAGGTTGATGCCTCCTTCCCCACCTTGCACCTCTGTCACACCCAGTCACTGGTAACCCCACAGGGCGTAACTCAGTTCCCTTCAATGAGCAGATGCTCTAGGGATTTGTGTCTGTCTGAGTCACAGGGAGATCTATTTCTCTTTGTCCAGAGCACCACACTCTGCCACCAGACAGCAGGGGGAGCTGAAGCCTGACAACCAAAGGTGCTTAATGGAAGCTGGGGCAATTCACTCAGTTCCAGCCCCACCCCAGATTGATGTTGCTGCCAGTTATATTCTCACAGAATTAGTGTTTCTGTCCTGGGTATATTCCCCTCTGGGCCAGGCATTGTTTGAGTTCACAGAAACTGTGACTCAGCTCCGCCCTGTGCAGCTGCTGTTGTGCCAATTCTCATGGAGCTGGCATTTCTGTCTCTGCTGCACTCTGTGTTGGGGTGGGCATGGTTCAAGCTCACACTCAGCTCTCAGTTCCTGGCTCTCCCTGGGCTGGTACTCATACACAGCTCTCATTTTCTGCTTCTCCCTGGGCTGGTGCTGTTGTGCTGCCTGCTTTTTTCTCAGCTATGTTCCCCTGGGGCTCAGGCTTCTTAGGCTCACTAAAGTAGCACTTCTGACTCCGTCCAGCCCTGGGAGTAAGCCAACTCTGCACACATGTATTCTAGTCTCCATCCCCTCTGCACCCAACCTGAACAGGTACTGCCTTAGGCATACCCTTTACTAATGGGGCCTGCGTTTCCATTCCAGATCTGTTCCACCAATGTCTGCCAAGAGTAGAGGTCTGGCTTTCTCTGGTTGCCAAAAGAGGTGAGGAGTGTCTCTCTGAAATATCCCCAGGGGTGTGAGCCCTATTGTTCCCACCACTGCCACTGCTGCTCTGTGCCATGAGGCTCCGCTTCTCTCTCTTCCTCTCCCTCTCAGTCCACAGTCCTTTCTTTACACCCATGTCACAGAATCAGCAAATACCTGCAACAGCTTATGCCTTGTCCACACCCTTTTGAGAAAATGCCCCAGAATCTAGACTTGATCGGGGACAGGCTTCCAGACCTTGGGGTAAGAGTGGAAGGGAGTTCTTGGAGTTCAGAATTGCAGATAGAGAATATATACAGTTTTATGCCTGGAGGTAGAGTGCCACTAGCATTAGTGTGTTCGGTCTAGGGAAGGAGTTCTGGTTTTTAGAGGGTCTTTCCCTTTGGATAACATAGTAGGGTATCAGAACTCTGATTGCTTGTTTGTAGAAAGTATACTGTGAGCCATTCTCGTGGGGTGGGGACTCTCTTTGGCTTGGCAATAGATTTTGTACCTGTTGTTTGTTTCCTTGGGTCACAGCTTGCCTCAGCAGGGTTGATGTGCATTCTTCAACCTTCTGTCTTGGCTCAGCTCCAAACCATCAGCTTACTTGCTAAACTTCTGTCATTTAACTCTCCTTTTGGATGTGTGCTTCTGTGGAAGGCTCTTTATTTTATTTATAAAAAAAAAAAAGAAGAAGAAGAAGATAAAATAAGTAGAAGGAACACTAATAGAAGTTGTACCTCCCAGTATTAATACAAAGAATTAGATATTTTAGTTTAATATTTTTCCATGATTCATCTTTCTATACAAGGAAATAAGCCAGAACATTCTAGTTACCTATAATAGAAAATTAAACTAAATTCCTAAATATAGCCCAAACAATGACACCATAATAATTGTACAAGAATAAAAAATTAAATAACCAACTATTAAGCAAATAAAAAAGAATGTGCTCTCCAGGTGGTATGTGAGTAGATAATGGCCGATAATAGAAAATTCAAATTGATAAAATATGGCCTTAAAAATTATTACTAAGTGCTGTTTTACCACTGTAACTCAATAGCAAAGATTACAACATGCTAGTGGAGTCAGTAATCTTAGATTATTCATACACACATAAACACACATACATATATATTTATTTATATATATATATATATATATATATATATATATACATATAAATCATACATAATAAATTTATTCTTTCCGCTAGAAGGTTTGTGTCCATATACTTATGCCAATTATCATGGGGCTTCTTGTGATATGAATGACACAATAGAAGACATCTGAACTGTTTGTGCTCTCACATAATTGACACACTGATTAAAAAATAATAATAATAAAACGTAGCATTTTAAAAATTTAAATACACTCAGTAGACATCATTAATTTTATTCTCCAGCAAGTTAAGAAAACAAGTAAATGTTAAGACAGTGTTAAGCTCTTGTTGAATAAGCATTATAATCAAACTACCAAACTACCAACACATGGCAAATACCTAGTAAGTAGTTTTACAGAAAATACGGTTATAGATAGTCCCAGGAAATTCCTCTCGAATATGCTATATTTACATTTCAATTTTATGTTGTCAGTTGTTGTTTTAAAACTGAATATAATTAGAATAAATAACATGCTAATAGTTTGATTTTGTATTTTAAGTCAAGGCTTACTAAGTTAAACTTTTATTCCCAAAATAGTATCTTAAGTGAATACATGCAGTTTACCAGCTTTGAATATTTTCTTGAGGTCATGTGTGTTTGATTTTTTTTCCCTTTGCAAAATTTAACAGTGTACACTAGATGTGTAACAATCCTTTCTCTGTTCAAGCATCCCTCATTTAATAGAATTCAGAATAAAAGAAATGCAAGAATTAAGGAACAAATTGACTTTAATTTTTCTCTTCTCCACAGAACTTGCATGTATGTTGTCAGAGAGAATGCCAAATAATTTTTTCTAGTTTGATACATACCTGGAGCTGGCAGTGGGGATAGTTTAGGCATGCTGGAGTGTGAGCCTGAGGCTCCAGAGTCCATGCTGAGTATGTCTCTGTGGGCAAGGTTTGAAAAGAGTGGGATATCAAAAATTTTTGCCTGAGAGCTCAGAATTCAAACCTATGTGACTACTCAAATAATTTGTTATGTTTTTCAAAATATGAACTGCAAATAGAAAAGTCTTTTCACATTTGTTTACCTTTAATGTGCTTCCAAAAGACTGTTACATATGTTGTCAGAAGTATTCAAGGCATAATAACACTTCACTATTCCACACTAAGCAAGGGAAGGCCATGCTCCTATAAAGGATATAGAGATTATATTGGTTAAATGTGCTAATGCTATTCCCTGAAAACTTGCTTATACATTATGAATGGTAAGTCTTCCACAGGTTAATAAACCTCAACAGAACTCTTGTAGTGTAAATTCCAAATTAGAGTGGCTAAAGTCAATGGCACTTTGTATAGACTTGAAAGTAATCTCCAACACATGATATCCACCTGTGATTTCACCACTTCTATGCAAAAACCATTTAGAGCATAGTGGACTACTTGCATTCCCATAAGGATATCATGAATAATTTCTCACTGGGAAACACGGTTCAAGATTTATAGTTTTAAGAAAACCATCAGAACAAGCTCTGTCTGCAACTACAGATGATGGGATAATTTCTCTCTTTACTTCATGTTCCTTTTTCTATACTACCCCCTGGTTCTCAAAGCCAATGATACTTAAGAAAAAAACAAAAACTACAATGGCCCTGCTTTGTAACTCTTTCCATATGTTTGACATGCTTCATAAAATAATTCCACATTAGTTTCTCAAGCCTAGTGTTTGGATCATGACATCTGTTTTTTCCTATGTTTTCATAATTTATTTTGGTGTCCATGTGAACTTGCTCTATAATAATAAAAGGAATTTTCTTAGATCCCCTTTTCCTGGAATGCCTCCTGGTGCCTTGCAGATCTATCAGAAGTCCTAGCTGCAGAAGATCTGGAAGAGCCACTATAAAGCCCAGCTCCACCACTCACTAGCACTTGAACTCATACAAGTTGTTGTATCTCTCTGGATCCCACTTTCTACATCTATAAAATGAAGATGATAACAATAGTAACTATTTATAAGGCTTTGGAAAGGCTTAAATAAATTTTTTGCATAAAGCATTCTTATCAGTATCTGGCCCATAGTCAGTGTGAGTAGCACAAGTCCTTATATTAAAGCCAAGCACAAGGGTCAGGTTCTTCTTACCCTATCACACATTTCCTGGTCTTGTTCATTCACTCATGAAATGGTTATCAAGTGCCAAGAGATAAAGTCAGCACTAAGTAAAGTCAAATTGGAATCTGAAGGGGAAGGAAACCAGTGATACTAGTCCTATCTTTACTTAAAATTTTAGTATGTTGTTCATCACTTTTTTTATTAATTTTAAATTTAAAAAGTATTTTATTAAATGTTAATAAAATGTCATATTAAATATGAATATATTATCTACCTTGAGTTCTTTGAGCTTGTTCTCCACTCTTTCAACTAACCCTTAATTAAATTTTGTGCCCAAAGCTTTGCTTTGCTTCCCCAAGCTCGTCCTGGCCCTGCACAATTGTGACCAGAATAGACCCAGTTCCAGTCTCAAATAAGAGGAATAGGCTTTAACAAAGCCATTATAAAATATGTAGATTATTTTCTGTTAAAAGTACAAGAATTTTATATTATCTCTCAGGCCTGTGAATGAGTGGAAATATTTTTTTGAAATTAAGAACTCAAGTTTTTCAATTTCACTTTCAATTAATACACATAAAAAACCCATCATGTGCTAGGCACTACTATAGGTGCAGAAGAGACACATGATTTCCAGCTTCATGGAGTTTATTTTCTACTGAGAAGGAGAGATAATAAGCAACATGGAGTAATAAAATTGACTGAATATTGTATAGCGCTAAGTTATGAGAAAAGGAAAAACACTGATGAAAGAGAGTGAAATTGGAGGAGAAAGAATGAAAATGTTAGGTAAGGTACCACAAAAATTACAGCCTTTGAGAACTGAATGACTTGGGGGAAGTGAGGAAGGGAGCAAAGTGAAAACCTAAAGGAAAGCTGAGCAGGCAAGGAGAGCAACAAGTGTGTTTCTCACAGTTAAGTTCCAAAACTCATCCTAGGGAAAGTGCTACATACCTCACTGCTAAAAAGCACTATGGTTGCCTCCAAAGTAGTACCCTTTGGGAGCTATGCACTGACCTCACACCAGGGTCTAGTCCATCCTTCATGCAATTTTGAAGCTCTTTTTCTGAAAGAACCAGCAGAGCCATCATTGTATTTCCCTTGATGTCCTGAATGTCATCAAAATGTCTTCATTTTGGAAGACATTTATCTTTTGGCCAAAAAAAAAAGTTACTGGGGGCCAGATCAGGTGAGTAGGGAAAGTGTTCCAATACAGTTATTTGTTTACTAGCTAAAAATCTCCCTCACAGACAGTGCCTTATGAGTGATACATGGTCGTGATGCAAGGGCCATGAGTTATTGGACAAGATTTTCAGTTAAAATTTTCCTAACTGTTTCTCTATTGATCTTACTGCATCTGCTAGGCTTCTCACAATCAGTCAAAACTTTGATGTATAATTAGACAAATTTTGCAATGTTTTTGTCAGTGCTCCTTGTTACTGGCCACACTGACCTCTCTTCATCAGTGATGCTTTCTTTCCCTCAGAAAAATGCTTAATCCATTTGTACACTGCCATTTTCTTCATGTCATTATCTCCATCACCTTGGACTAACATGTCCCTGATTTCACTTTCACTCTTGACAAGTTTAACAAGAAATGTATAAATGTTTGTTGCTCTAATTCAAACTCCAATGTTCTCATGACAGCACATAAAAGCATGCAGCAATGAAAATGAATGCTACTCAGCAGGGCACCACCACACGTCAACACAAACACAACTGTGAGAAACTGAGACACCAAGGTTATGGAACCTTACCAAGTTGTTTGTACAATGTGGCCAACATAAGGGCATGGTGGCAAGTTTTTGGACTTAATTGCCAGACACCCTATACTTGGGAGGGTTTAATGGGTTTAATGAAATGACAGAGAGGCCATCCTGACAAGAAAAGAGTGAGTAGAAACTTACATCCCAAAGGTAATGATGAACTCATTATGAAGGACCTTGAAAATCACTATTAAGGGTTGTGTTTGTAGTAAGAGGGAAAATTACTGAAAGGAGCTGAGTAGAGGAACAACGACATCTGACTTAGGTTTAGCAGAATCACTCTGGTGCTGCAATGAGAATGAATTTCATGGGACAAAAGAAGAAACAGAACCATGAGAATGCTACTACATAATGCAGGCAAGATGTGATAGTGGCATAGACTAGAGCAGCAGCAGTGAAGATATTAGGTGGTCAAATTCTGGAATTTTTTTTTTTTTTTTTTGACAGAGTCTCACTTTGTTGCCCTTGGTAGAGTGCCCAGGCATCATAGCTCACAGCACCTCAAAGTCTCCGGCTCAAGTGATCCTCTTGCCTCAGCCTCCTGAGTAGCTGGGACTACTGGTACCAGCCACAATGCCCAGCTACTTTTAGACATGGGGGTCTCACTCTGGCTCAGGCAGGTCTCAAACTCCCTGAGCTCAAGAAATCCACCTACCTTGGCCTCCTCTGGAAGTATTTTGAAAGTGGAGCCAACAGAGTTTGCTGTCAGCTTGGATGTGGCTTTAAAGAAGAGAAAGAGCAAGGGTAACTCAAGGTTTGTGGTCTAAGTAACTGGAAAAATGAGATCACCATCAACTGAAAGAGGAAAGCCACAAGAGGCCGATCTGGCAGGGAATTTATGGGAGTTTAATTCACCTATTAATCATCAAAATTGATATGATGAATTGACATTTGAACTCTAGAGTTCAGGGTACAGTTTTATTCAGACTTTGAATGTCATCAGCATTCAGTGGTTCCATGTCGGATTGGCACAGAGTAAAGACATATTTAGTACTCAAAGATATGAGAAAACACTACTAGAGGAGACTGAATTAGAGAAAGATCAAGAGAGCACAATAACTTGAAGTCAAGCAAAGAAAGAAAAAAAAAGTGATAAGGGCAAACATTGCTCTTCGGATTTAGCAGAGTGAAGTGGACATTGGTAAGGGCAATTTTAGTAGGATGAAGTCATCCTACTAAATTTTTAGAGAATTTGAGTAAATTAAGTAAATCCTACCTAATTTTTAGAGAATTTGAGTTCTGCAATAAAAAGGACAAATGGGACAATGAGTAGTAGGAAAGGGAGTTCAAGAAGGAATGTATCAAAATTTTGTTTTGTGTTTTAAGATGGAAAAAATACTACTTTGTGCAAGGGCAGAGGACAATGGCTAATGGCGTAGAAGAAGATGTAATGGGTAGTAGGCCTGGCCTGATGATAGTGATGATGATGAGAGAGTGTGTGTGTATATGTATTGTGAAGAGGGGAAAGCAATGCCTCTGAGGAGTCAGTAGAACACACTCCCCACCCACACAACCCAGTAGTCCTAGAAATGCAAGTGAGAAATCTCCAGAGGTTCTGACTCAGCAGATTGGGGTGGGCCTGAGAATCTACATTTCTAACAAGTTTCCAAGAGACTCAGACTCCTCTTGCCTAGAGACAAAATATACTGTGTTAATGCAAAAAAATGGAAAATACTGTTCACAGAAAAGATTCTTTACGTTTGCAGCATTAAAAACTTGAAAACAATGAAGGCCTGGTCCATGTACAATTAACTTTAATTTCTACTGATTGTTAAAACAATGTTTAAAAATTTATTGCTAAACAGAATTCTGTTTATTTTTACACTATTTGTTTGTAAGAAAGTTAATTTTAAATAGTGTAGCTATAATTACATATTATTTAATATTGAGGGAGGAAATTATATGCTTTCTTAATAATATTTCTAGCATTTCTCAGCCACTTTACTAGTTTTATCGATTTCTTTTTATCTACTCCATTCATCATAAAAATGTTTTACTTGGACCCTATTTATTTATTTATTTATTTATTCACTAATTTATTCAATAGAGTTTAGTGAGCACCTACTAAGTCCCAGGCACCATTCTAGCACTTGAGATATGGCAATAAACAGAAACGACTGGCTTTTGGAAAGGTACATCCCAGTTTGCAGAGAAAGAACAATAAACAAATAAGTAAATTCACATAGCAATTCAGGTGATGACAATATTAACAAAAGTTTTTTTTTTTTTTTTAAAGCAGTGGAGGGGAAGAAGGATGCAGTGAAAAATAGGGTAGTTGGTCAGTCAGAGAAAGCTTCAGAAATTAGATGATATTTCACCAAGACCAGGAAGGAGGTAGGGAATAGGTAGACCCAGAGGAAGGGTATTTGAACAGGAAATAAAGAGACTCAGAGCCTGGAGCACAGCTCCCTGGCATGTGTAAAGGAAAGTGAGGCATCCACTAGAACAGGGGTCCTCAAACTTTTTAAACAGGGGGCCAGTACACTATCCCTCAGACCATTGGAGGGCCGGACTATAGTTAAAAAAAAAAAAAAAAACTATGAACAAATTCCTATGCACACTGCACACATCTTATTTTGAAGTAAAAAAACAAAACGGGAACAAATACAATATTTAAAATGAAGAACAAGTAAAGTTAAATCAATAAACATACCAGTATTTCAATGGGAACTATGGGCCTGCTTTTGGCTAATGAGGTGGTCAATGTCTGGTTCCATATTTGTCACTGCTAGTCATAACAAATGATGCAAGTGTGCATCAGTTAGTCTAGATCTGGTTGGAGATTTCAGATGTTTCATTCTGGA
>CAUYPK010163691.1:0-21240 GCA_963574355.1 Loris lydekkerianus
GATTGTATATGAAACCAGCACATTGTACCCCTTGATTGCACAAATGTACACAGCTATGATAAATACAATAAAATATATATATATATATATATATATATATATATATATATATATATATATCCTATTGGTTGTGTTTGTCTAGAGAACCCTAAAGCAGAAAGTGACTGCAAGCTGAGGCTCTTACAATATGTAGAAATTAAGCATATGAAGTGAAGCGAAGTGAAAGAAGAGGGAAAGGATGTGGAAAGCTCTGACGAAAGTGTTTTAGGCTATGGAAACACACGAACATAGCTCCAAGAGACAAGACTGAAGCACCCACAAGTTAATGAAACTAAGCACTGAGATTTTATCAGAGTCTGTCTATTATTCTGTATCCTGAGAAAAGGAGAATTAAGAATTCCCAAAGAACATGAATTTACATATCATCAAATTACTTCTCTCTTTCTTAGAATAGATTATTTCAAGAGACTTCTAGCAGGTAATTAACCTCTTGGTTAACGTTAACTGTTGCTAGTTAACTTGAGTAAGATTCAATTTGGAAGATTCCCAACCACCAGCAGTCATTCACTTGCACCAAAAATCAGCTAAGATCTTTTCCCCACCCCTTTCTCACAGACATATATGTGGGCAATATACAAATACATGTTGAATAAATGAAAAACTAAAACTTTTAAATGATTGGTGCAACTTGATATGATAGTAAGGTCGATAATGGATATCAATTGAATGTTAACTATAAAACAAAAAAATACAAAAACACAATCTTCCCTGGACTCCATATATAACAGATATCCAATATACGTTGGTTGATTTGGAAGGTACATCTAGCCTGGATTAATTTTAAGTCATTTATCAATTCTCATGTGTTTATTATTTTCTTTGAGTATGAACATTAAATTAACCTCTTTAAATGGACATGATTTTACATATGACCAATTGGCTTGGGGATAAGAAATGACATTTTACTTTATTTTTTTTCTATAAACTTGAACTTTACTTGTCTATATTGGTTTCCTCCTTATTACTTCCACCTCTATATCAGAATTATTTGGAATCTTAAATGTAAACATCCAGCTCTTTTTTATAAGACACAATGGTTACCTGTTCTACCCCCCATAGAACCCATTATTAATGGTTTCTGTAATTGTGACCATATCCTAGAGACAGTAAACAGAAAGGTTAATCTCAGATTAAACAAATTCCTCAACAGCTTTAGCTAGAGTTCCTAGAAATTTCTTTCTCTAGGAAACATTGATGTAATAGGTTAAATCGATGACAATCATTTTGCCACTTTGGTCAAAAATACAGATAATAAGTTACTTTTAGAACTTTTTAGCACCATCAAAAGGGGGATAGACACTGAAAGAATCTGAGTGAAAGAATCTTTAAATTTTAGGTAACATTATGAATATCATGAAACTTGCAGAAAATATTATGACAGTACAGAGAATATCAGTAAATCTTTAAAACATAATACTGATATAAAACTATATATTTTTTTCAAAACAGCTGTAACTATACTTGGAATGAAAACTCTGTTTATCATCATTTTCTTCCTAAGACATAAAGATGATCAAACATTGTAACCTTCAGATAAATACATTAAAATGTCAGATTGTGTAAAAAATATACTTAACAACACTTTCAAGTGACTCTGCAACAAAAATGGAAAACTTACTAGAGTGTGTGTGGAATGCACAAAGACAGTATTTTATAACAATTTCTCTGTGTCTCTAGAAAACAGATCACTATTTGGAAGCTCTCAACTCCAGTCATCCAAATTCCAAACTGACATATTCTTGGGATGCAGATTCACATGATTATGATGATGACCTGAGATATTCTTTAATAATCCAGTGAGGGATTCTATATTAATACTTTTATCTTCCTTACAGTATGAAACTTACCAACCAACCACAATATAAAACTCTGTATAGCTTTCCTACTTTGAATGATAATGTCATATTTTCCATTCTAGCTAATATAGTAATAAAAGAAACCACTCTGCCCCCAAAACTGTCTCTCAGAAGTGGAAAAAAAGCACTAGAGAAGAAATAATAAACTGTGTCAAATACTTACAATGCTATCGCTAGATCAAAAATAATAAACCTAGAGACTTCAGTCATACATTTATTTATTATCAAAGAGTACAGAGCCTTCTTAAAGCTGCACTTATAATGACCTGTATATAATGTCTGGGTGACATCATAAAATAGGACTATAATTTAGCAAGCTGAAATCTCATCAGTTAGGATAACTTGTCTGGCAAAAGATTCTATAAACAGGTGGAGATGGTTAAAATGAAATACAGCAAAAGATAGAATAAACAGTCTGAATCTGGTACTTCCCAGGAGAAAGACAGTAAATTCTGGCATCTGACGATAAGGATCTTCAGCAGACTTCTGCCTGGGGCAGGATGTTACACCAGCCACACCATAGCCTGGATAATGCTTCTGTCTTCAGTCCACTTCCCTCTGCTTTGATTTCATGCTCCCCAATTACCTCGCTTCTAAAATTCAACTTCACGCATGCCCTGACATACAACAGAGGTGTCATGAAGGCAGACATAAATATTTCTGTCATTGGAAGGGACTATCTCCCTTTTATAAATAAATTGGTATTGTAGTTTGCATATCAGATTTTGGAAAGTTTTGTTAGCTGAACCAATTCCTGTAATTCATTAGCATCCTGATGAAATTAAAATTCAAGCTTGGAGAAACTGTAGGCCCAGGTCCTGCACTCTGCAACTTCACTCAGATGAAGCCATCCCTGAGTAGTGTTGGTCTCCCCAAGTTATTTCCACCTCCCTTCTCTAATAACAACCAAGCTTATCTACTGTTTTACAGTAAGCAGACTATCACACAGAGTCCTGAAAAGAATCTGCTTTAGAAAGGAACAGTTTGAGTGATTAAAGCGATGTTTTCCAACTATGGCCCAGAGATTAAAAATTTAACATTTTCCAATATCCCAACTTTAAGAATAAAATAAATATATCGAGTTCATTTTCCTCACTCCTGGGACATGGAAAATATCTAAGCAATAATATTAATAAGGAAAAAGTGATCAAGAAATTCAAAAGAATAAATTACATTTTAATGTGTGCACTGCTTAAAGATAAAACTACTCAGCCTAGGTATGTGCATAAATTTCCCTATTGTCTACCTACCTACCTAATAATTCTACAAGGGATGTAACAAAATCATCCAGGGGACTTTTTTTAAGATTTACAATCTAGGTGCACATTATTGCTACTGTAACTATTACTGATGGAAATGTATAACCGCCCTTCAGATATGTTGGAGAAAAAAAAGGTCAAGAACTATTTTGTTTTATATACCCAGGCAAAAATCACAAGGTTTTTAAAAAAATTCTTTAAATCTTCTCAGATTTCAAGAAGGAATTAGGAACAGAAAGCCCTAGAACATTCATTATTTATTACCTACAGAGCAGAGGTAGAATGCTAGACACAATGAGTAGATCTTGCCCCGTAGAACCATATATAAACTGAGCCAAAAAACCAGTGGCATCATTTCAAACATTTTATTGTTTTGTTGTTTCTAAAACTTACTTTCTTCTGGAATAGGAAAGGGAAAAATTTTCCCCTTTGTTATTTCTCAAGCTTAGTTTTTTCTGGACTGGGAAAAGAAACAAACTTGACTGTCATCAAATCTGTCATAATATTTCCATCACACTTCCAACCCTGTTAATCATTTATTCTCCTCATTTGCAAGAAAACAGATGTCATTTTTAAAATTCTACAAGATAAAGGACACATATGCTGTGTGCCCAGGTTTATGTACCCACATGCACGCAAATACACACAACATATACTCACACATGTATACACAAACATAAAACAAATTCTACCACCTGCGGTAATTTTCTTGACCTTTGATGCCATCATTTTCCTGTAAAAGTCTATCTTTAGACATCTTGAAAAGTAGATGCTACAAATCTCCTTGGTTTACCTTCTGCCCTTCCTTTCACCTTGCCCACATGCTTCAAAAAATAAAATGCCTTTAAAGAAAAAAATAACATGTCTTCAGAAAAGACATGAGAAGAAACTGTATTTGATCAAGAATCTAGTTTTATCATTTTAAGAAAATGCATCTGATCCCTTTCACTTCCACCTTAAAAGACAGAAAAAGATTAACATATGTGACTATATTGGGTAGTATAAATACGAACATACACACACACACACACACACACACAGAGAGAAGGATGTCAATACAGAAAATTGAACATATTTTCTCTTTGGCCTTCCCAGATAATCTACAGTACATGGATTCCATTGTCCTTTTTTGTTCATTAAAACAAAATAATATTTAAAACATCAACCTATCACTACTATCTTTTAAAGTCAGAAAAACCCAAACACACGAGTAACCCAGACAAAAACTGATTTGCAAGTGGGCTGTTCTTAAAACAATCACAATACATCCCTAGGTTAATGATCACCTAACTGAATATATAAATATATGTGTTTCATATTTTTGATCAAATAGTTCAAGGAAAATGATCTCCTTAAGTGTATCTTATATTGAAAAAACCTAAATAGTCCATTAATACATTATTAACATGAGCATTTCAAGTAAAGTAGGAGATTAAATGACAAGGATTAATACATTAAACAATCATATAGATTTGGTGGCGCCTGTGGCTCACAGGAGTAGGGCACTGGCCCCATATGCCGGAGGTGGTGGGTTCAAACCCAGCCCAGGCCAAAAACTGAAAAAAAAAAAAAAAAAAAAAGACCAGGAATAGATTTTCTGATCTATTTGCTTATTCACTGCATGAAACCCAACAGAACATATTTTTATATATTCACTAAAATATAAGATCTATGAGGGCAGATTTATTAGGTCTATTTTGTTGAGTGCTATATCCTCAGCACCTGTAATGAATGACACAGGATAGCTATCTAATAAATATTTATTAAATAAATATCCCTATTTTAGCTAGGCATTTCCACTACAGGACAGTTAAAGTCTTTGGGGGGCAGTAGAGTAAATGATTTCATGATCACAGACCCATCTAGTTTTCAGATGTCAATTAGAAATGCAAAAATTGAACAGGAGTGTAGCAAACAGCAGGAAAAGGGGTGAAAGAAAAGAGGGCAGGAAGGAGTGAGTCAAGGAGAGGGAAGGACAATAAGAATTTTGTATTTTGTGTACATCCCCCAGAAGGAAATCTGAATTATGATACGGTGTCTTATTTTTCCTTCCCTTACCTTCTTATCTTTCCATCCCTTAACTGTTCTCCATAAACTTTTCTTTCTTTTAAAGGCCTCTCTGGCTGTCAATATATTCTTCCCATGGTTCCTTTTTCCTTATGCATTTAAGAAAGCATTACTCAGCAATCCTCTCCACCTTCCTTATCAAAGGAAATTGATCTTAAAAATGAGCTATATATGTGGCTAGGTCTGCTGCTCATACAACCCCTTCCCTGAATCCCTTCCTTAAATTATAATAGGAAAGATCTCCAAAATTCTCGTTCTATTCCACCAGGAGTGGAAGTATCACCTAGCCACACTTCTACTAGTCTTCTTTCATACAGAAGTCTTATGAATCCTATTTAGGCCAGTAAATAATAACTACAGTATTTGTTTATTTACATCTCTTAAACTCTAAAAGTTATTCACATCTTATAAGAAATTTTCAAAGCTGGAACAATCTAAATATTCTTCCTGCTTTATATGAGAATCAAATTTAACTCATTCCCTGCAAAAAAAATAATTTTTTAAGTAAATTAATGCAATTTTATGCTTGGTAATGATAGATACAAATATTAAGCTACTAACATGTAATGATAAAGTCTAATGACTACTTCAGCAACCTACTAAATTTAGCAATAATCATGTATTCTAAACATGGCTTAGAATTTCAAAAATTATTTTTTCTACACCTTGATAGTATGAGTTAAAGAGATATGAGTCTACTATATTTCTCTTCTCTATGCTTAAGAAATGTATCACTAGATTTTGAAAGTAAATATAGTAATAATGTATAATATAGCATTATCTCTCTCAGTAATATTGGCCTTTGACTATCACTTTACTAGGCCATAAATCTTGACTCAATGTATTCATTTATTTGTTTGTTTGTTTACTTTTATATTCCTAACACCCAAAACACTGCCTATCAGTAAATGAATGAATGAACAAATATTGACTAGGTACTTCCTACTGGCCAGATATTGGGCTAGACTTAGGAAAGTAGTAATAATAAAAGACTCCACTATAATGGAAATTACAGTGTAGAAAGAGCACATTGAACAAAATTATGCAAGTGAACTATTCAACTGTAACTGTGAAATAAAAGCTATAAGAGAAAACCATAAAGTATATAAAAATAGCATCTAATATTGCATGAAAAGTCAAACTTTTCTGATAAACAGACATATAAGCTAGAACCTAAGGAAAGAATAAATTTAGCAAAGGGAAGAGTGAAGAGGGAGAAACTATTCCACATAGATGAAATAGCAGGTGTGCCAATCCTGAAAAAGCTAGGTGTGTATTATCTTCTAAGAACTGAAAACTGGTTAGTGAGTCTAAAGAGTAGAGTTCAAAATAAGGCTGGAATAAAAGGCAGAGCTCAGATTATGACAGGGGTATTGTAAATGTTTTAAACTTCTTATGTATCTGATTCCTTAACATTCCCACCTGTCCAGGCAACCAGGTGCACCAGTATGAGAAGGCTGGTCCCTGCCACAAGTTCCCTTTTTGCCATACAGTTGTGACCTAGTGAAATCCCTTCACATCTGTGTATTCCACTCTGATCCCAATAAAGGCCCACTGGCTCTCTCCTCACCCTCTCTGCCACTGCTGCCCATCTGCTTGGTAGAGACCACTCCCTGGGCACAAGGGACCCCTGCATAGCATGCTGTGCCTCCCTCTTCTAGGACCTGTGAATGTAAAAAATCCCTTTCATTTTCTTTCTTTTTTTTTTAATTAAATCATATTTGTGTACATTAATGCAATCATAGGGTACAATGAGCTGGTTTTATATACAATTTGAAATATTTTCATCAAACTGGTTAACATAGCCTTCACGGCATTCTCTTATTATGTTAAGACATTTATATTCTACGCTTAGTAAATTTCACATGTACTCTTGTAAAATGCACCATAGGTGTGGTCCCACTATTTACCCTCCCTTCACTCCTCCTCCCTCTCCCCTCCCCTCCCTCTTCCCTTTTCCCTTCTTCTTGGGCTATAATTATAGCTTTCATAATTATAGCTTTCACATGATTCTCCATGGTATTTTTCCATGTCTGCATCTGAGTGATCATCAAAAAAACAATATATTTTGTAAGTAACATAATTAATTACTCCTTACAACACAAACAACAGGCTTATGGGGATCAAGATATGCCACCTCAAAATATGCCACTTTGACATAGAATTATTTTGAGCTGAAGGCAATTGAGAATCAATAGATGTAGGAAGAGCTTTCTGCACTTTCTTTATCATGCTAAAAGCAGGGCATAAATTACCCTTTGTAGAGGCGTTCCTTCCAGCTCCCAGACCAGAAAGAGGAGTGATCTTATCACCAAAGATGGAGAGTCAATATAGAGATAGGTTTACATAAACAAACCTAACTAAAATAACCTGTATTTTCCATTAGTTCCTCCATATTTTTCCTTACTTCCCCATAATTTATCATCCCTTGAAACCCAAACCTCCTTTCTTTTCCTAAAAAGGTAAATAAAACCCTGAGTCTAATTATTTTTGAGTTTCACTTATCTGTGAACTTTCCTGCATGCAAATATTAATTAAAATTTTGTGCCTTTTCTCCTGTTAATCTATCATTTATTATTTTAATTCATCAGGCCCGCATTTACTGGATGTAAGGGAGAAGAGGAAATATTTTTCCTCCCCCAAGAAGGGCCTCTTAATTATATTAAGAATTTTGGACTTCATACCAAGAGCAATGAGAACTAAGGTATGACAATCAGATTTTAAAATGTCACTCAGGCTGCTAGGCAGAGAATGGACTAGAAGAGGACAAGGAGGCAGCAAGACCAATTACAGGATGAGTAGAGTACTGCAGGTGGGAAATGAGACTGCCTTTGAGGAAAGAAGTTCTCCAATGAAGTTGGAGAAGTAGGTAGGAGAACACCTCTACAAAGGGTAATTTATGCCCTGCTTTTACCAAGATAAAGGAAGTGCAGATCTACACCTACTTCTCCGTCTATTTAGGGTGCCCATTTCTGAGTAGGGTGACTGAGTATGGGAGATGAGAGAGAAAAGTGTTCCAAGCTATGATATTGATCTAATAAGAAATACACAGTGGGTACAGTGGCTTGTGCCTGTAATCTTAGCACTTTGGGAGGCTAAGGAGAGAGGATCACATGAGGCCAGGAGTTTGAGATCAGCCTACACAAAGAGAAACCCCATCTCTAAAAAAAAATGAGCCAGGCATGGTGGCAGTGAGCTACAATCACACCATTGTACTTCACCCTCCGCAACAGTTTTTTTCTCTCTAAAAAAAACTTAAAAAACAAATAAAATATTTATTTAGTCTTTGTCTCTGGTTCCTGGCACAGAGTTCCTAAAAGCCATGAAATTACCTATGCAATAACAGCATCTTTTCTAATGTTTTTTTGTCCCTGGCTCCTGAAATAGCTCTGGAAATATAAAGGTAAAAGAAGCATCTTCTGTTATTTATGATAAGCACCTTTCAACCCCACCTGAACTTATGCTAATGAGGTGACTTTTGGATAGCTCCTAAGGATGGAAGGCTGGTTCCCAGGGGAACCAACCATGTGATTAGAGTCAAAACTTTTGGACCTACTCCCCAACTGCTGGAGAGGGGAAAGGGCTTAGAGGTTGAACTCAATCACCAATGGTCAATGATTTAATCAATTATGTTATACCTATATAATTATGACTTCATAAAAACTCTAAACTGTAAAGGGTTCAGAGAGCTTTAAGGAGCTGGGAAGATGGCACAGCCTCAGGAGACATGGAAGTTCTCACCCCTCCCCAAACCTTGCCCTGTGCATGTCTTACATTTGGCGAATGTAAGAATGCATAGGGCAAGGTTTATCCTTTATGATAAACCAGTAAATGTAAACAGAGTGTTTCCCTGAGTTCTAGCAAATTACTGAACCTGAGGAGGGGTCATGAGAAGCTTCTATTTGTAGCCAAATCAGATGGAAGTTGTGGGTAACCTGGGGACCCACAACGTATGAATGGCATATGAAGTGGGGGCAATCTGAAACTGAGCCTTTAACTCTGGGTCTGTGCGAATTCCAGGTAGATAGTGTAAAAACTGAGCTAAATTGTAGGACACCCAGTTGGTATCCACTGAGAACTAGACATGAAGGTTATGCTTGGGAAGATGTAAGAAGGAAAGTAAGGAAAGAATAAAAACACCTGTAAGAATAAAAAAGAGCTTCTGGACCAAGGGTTATCTTCATTGGGTACATGCAGGCTCATCCATGGTAAAATGGGGAAAATTTGGGAACCTGGAAAAACACACCTCTAAGGGGAACATGCTGCATTGTTTTCTGCTTTAAGTAATGTTTCTGTTTTAGTTTACACTGATAAAACAAAATGTCATGAACTGGGGAGCTTATAAACAACATTTACTCCTCACAGTTCTGGCATCTGAGAAGTCCAAAATCAAGGCCTAGCAGATTTGGTTTGAGGTGAGGACCTACTTCCTCACAGACAGCTGTCGTCTCAATTATAACCTCACCCGGTGGAAGGGACAAGGGATCTCTTTGGGATCATTTTTGGTAAGGAAACTAATCCCTTAATTCTCTAATGTTCTAATTTCCCTAATGACTAATGCCTTAACGACCCAATGACCTCTCAGAGGCTCCACCTTCTAATATCATCACTTTGGGGATTAAGATTTCAACAAATTTTAGGGGCACATAAACTCAAGTCCATTACAGTTTCCATCGGTTCCTTTATCAATATAAAAACCTAACTCTCAAAATTATGTTTATAGAATTCTTTCCATCAAACATATCACTAACCGATTTTGAAAGTCATACCCCAAGGAGGTCTGAAATGATGAAACAAAGAATCCTGCAGAACAGGAGAAGCTCAAGAGATAGGAGAGAATGGACAAAACAAATAGATGAGATCCCATAAAAAACGGAGGGACCAGGCACACTGGCTCACACATTAGCACTCAGAGAGGCTCAGGTGGGTGGTTTGCTTGAAGCCAGGAGTTTGAGACCAGCCTAAGCAAGAGTTACACCCTGTCTCCACAAAAAATAGAAAAATTAGCCAGGTGTGGTGGCGTGCACCTATAGTCCCAGCTACTCAGGAGGCTGAGGAAGAAGGATTGCTTGAGCACAGGATTTTAAGGTTGCAGTGAACTATGATCACACCACTGCATTCTGGCCCAGGCAACAGAATGAGATTCTGGCTCCAGAAAAAAATGTAAAAAAGTAGAAAGGATGGATTTAGAATTCTCAAAGAAGGACTGGCTCTTTAACATGATAGAGAAGATGGATATGGATATAAACACATTTGTGGATATGGTGGTAGGAAGTGGAAGAACACCTAATATTATCTTTGTGATTCATAAGGTAAGATTTACTTAGAGTAAAGAAAGGAGCAGGTGGATTAAAGGTTAGAAGAGAGCACAAGGAAGCATTTTCAGTGACTCAGCTGACAAAACAAATGAAGTGTGATTGCTAGGTAGGCAGTCAATGATCATGAATAATCGTGCTACTGATCTGCTTGGTTTTGTGTGTTTCAAGTCAGGGATCTATCAAACCTTTCCTAATTTCTTCAGCTCTATTTAATAAATTTACATATTTATTATATATTATATAATTATATATTATATAATTATACGTATTATTATATATTATATAATTATATTATATTCTACATTAGAAATTATATATTATATAATATATAATTATATGTATTATTATATATTATATAATTGTATATTATATATATTAGAAATTATATATTATATAATATATATTATATGTATTATCATATATAATTATATATATCATATATTATATATTATATATTAGAAATTATATATTATATAATTATATGTATTATTATATATTATATAATTATATATCATATATTATATATTAGAAATTATATATTATATGATTATTTATAATTATAAATAATTAATTCTTTATTTGAGGCTCTAAAGCAAGGTGTCTATACCAAAGATCCTATTTTTACTACAATCCTGCTTTATATTGCTTTATTTCCCTATAAAAATATAGCATTTCTGTAAACAATAATGGATTATTCTTCCTTGTATCCCTAAAAGCACCTAGTACAGTTCCTTGTATAAAGTATTATATATTTTTACATTTGTTAAAAATATCATATAAAATTGCTAATTAAAAAATTGAGTTCTCTTAAGATCAAGAATCTACATATTAATCAAGAAAGATAAAATACACAGAAATTAAACTAAAAGACAATTTAGAACACGGTCAACCAAATTTATTTCTGCTAAAATAAATTTAATCTTATTATGAAGAGCAATTATTTTAATCATCCTTCCGCCTCAGAAACTAAAAATGGTGACCCAGAAACAAATCCCACGATATGACGATATGAAAATCAATCCTGAATAAACATCAGTATCATTTTAATGACACATCTCAGTGACTCAGTTCAGCAGGAATCAGATAACTATTAACCGTCTGAAAACACAAAACTTTCTTTCCAGACATTGATTGCCATTATCAGATTATGGTTTAATGCTATTGCTTAATCATTGCTTTCAAAGATAATTTCTACAGATGAAATTTAAAAACCAATAAGTAATCAAGTTTAAAAAAATTCACCCTAGGAAATTACTAAAATTTAGGCAGCATTCATCTTCAGACAATTTGTTACCCACAAAATAAAATCCAATTTTGGAAAAGTTGTATTAATTCTGTTAGTATCTTTTTATACCCTAAATTTGCACTTCAAAATGGACATGGTACTTCATATGTGCCCACTTTCTTTTAACTCCATGTTTCAGCCAAAACTGCCAACATCTGAAATTTAATTTTGAATAAAAATGACAGCTTATTCTTTAAGAGAACATTAGAAATTGTCCTCATAACTATCATAGACAGACATTTTATCTGATACTTTCCCCAGTATATCCAACCATCCATGGACAGGAAATATCAATTTTTGAAATATTTATTACTGCCATGATATGAAAAGTTGAAATTTATTGAAAAATCCTCTATGAATAAGCAAATATTTGATTAAACAAACAATGAGATTTTTTGCTGGGAAATACAATTTCCACCTGGCTGTTGAGTACATTAGTATCAGAGAAATTCACACAACTATATTCAAACAGAACAGGTTATTTTCAGATCATAATTACATAACAGATGTTCAAAATCCCACTGGTTCCTTCTTAGCAGTTTGATAAGAGCTGGAACTGATATATTTTGCTGGTCATTTCTCTAGGAGTTCTGCTTTAAAAAGTCACACAAAATAAAATGAAAGCCAAATAATGGTGTTATATTTTGACATAGGCTGCAGGTATTTAACAGTATTCATCTGAAGTGTATTAAATATGCTATTAGGCATTAGTACGTGCAAACTAGCAGCTATTAATATGAATTCTTCCATGGTTTCCTCTGGTCACCCAGTATCATTTTGCTCCATTCTCTTTGTTACAAGTTGGTAAAGGTCAAGAAATGTCTAAGCAAACGTAGAGAGGAATTATTTTGGCATAGTATTTAAAGATATATATATTTTTTGAGACAGAGTCTCACTTTGTCCCCCTCGTAGAGTGCCATGGCGTCATAGCTCACAGCAACCTCAAACTTCTGGGCTCAAAGTGAATCTCTTGCCTCAGCCTCCCTGTTAGCTGGGAATACAGGTGTCTGCCACAACACCCAGCTTTTTTGCAAATCCTATTTTGCAAGGATTATAGGTGTGAGCCACCATGCATGGCCTAGTATTTCATTTTTTATAACCAGCTCCTAATGTATTTCTCACCATATGAGTACCTAATAACAGAAGGTATATATTTATTTATATTTCCATATAAATCTTCAAGGAAACGACCAGCATATCAGCTATGTTCACTACCTGAAATAGGCTTAAGTAAACACTAATTAAAACATTCAGGATCTTAGTTGTATCAATACTTCTGTACCTAAGTGGTCTTTTAAATGAAAATATTTCTTTTCTTTTTTTTTATTGGTTGCAACATTTTTTAATAATAATAATACACAATTTGAGGCATCCTTAATGTCTATGAATAGAGGAATGGTTACATACAGTACAGAATACTCATATTATGGGATACAATGCACTCTATCAAGGAAAGAGGTAGGAATATATTGAATACAGATATTGTTGAGGAAAAACAGCAAGTTGCAGAACATTATGCATAAATTCACATATTTTATATATATAATATATATATATAATAAGATCAAATTATTTAAAGAATGGTGAACTAAATGCATTTTATTTCATAATCAGCAATTACATTGTTAATATTCTCAAAATAACTTCTGCATATCCCCACTGTTCCAGCACTTGAAATGCCTGCTGAAACATTATCTGAACATCTCCTTTGAAATTGCCTTCAAATGGTCTATTATGTCAGATGTAAGGACTCTAATGGTGTCAGATCCTCTCCTTTCCATTTGTTTCAATCTGAAAAGTAGTCAGAAGTCTCTGCAGTGACAAGATGGTCATAAATTCACTTTGTTGTATTTTTATCTCCCTAAATTGCCAAGTGGTAAGTGAAGTGCTAAGCTGTAATCAGCCCAAAAGACAAACTTCTCAAAGAATGTTAACAGCATAGACCAAAATGAATGAAGCTCACAGTGCCCTGGAGTGTAACAACCACAAACACTTTAAGCGCTCAGGAGAGAGCTCTCCAAATAAGCCTGGCCTCCAACATCCTCCATCCCCTCATGTGTCAGTGGTGCCCCACTGACTGACCTCATATGCATCAGCCAACAACCAAAGCAAATAGACAACCTACCCAATGGGAAAGGATATTTGCATATTTTGAATCAGACAAAATCTTAATAACTAGGATCTATACAGAACTTCAATTAATCCACAAGAAAAAACCAACAACCCCATACTTCAATGGGGAAGAGAAATGAATAGAACCTTCTCTAAAGAAGACAGACGAATGGCTAGCAAACACATGAAAAAATGCTCAACATCCCTAATTATTAGAGAAATGCAAATTAAAACCACCCTGAGATATCATCTAACCTCAGCGAGAATGGCCTATATCACAAAATCTTAAAATTGCAGATGCTGGTGTGGATGTGGAGAGAAAGGAACACTTTTACACTGCTGGTGGGACTGCAAACTAATACAACTTTTTTGGAAGGAAGTATGGAGAAACCTCAAAGAACTCAACTTAGACCTCTCATTTGATCCTGCAATTCCATTACTGGTCATCTATTCAGAAGGAAAAAAAAAAATTATTATCAAATACTTATACTAGGCTGTTTATTGCAGCCCTATTTACAATCGCTAAAATGTGGAAACAGCCTAAATGCCCTTCAACCCAGGAATGGATTAGCAAGCTGTGGTATATGTACACCATGGAATATTACCCAGCCATTTAAAAAAATGGAGATTTTGCAGCATTAGTACTAACCTGTATGGAGATGGAACACATTATCCTTAGAGAAGCATCACAGGAATGGAGAAGTATGAATCCTATGTATTCAACTTTGATATGAGGACAATTAATGAAAATATTTTCTTTTTGTTATTTTTTTACCTAGGATTCTAAGAAACCAAGAAGTCGCAGCTTTTCATCAAATTACACATTATACACATATTGTAAGAATATTGAAAATTAAATAAAATTTAAAATGTAGTTAAATATATGACTATATATTAAATTTAATAACTGAAAGCATTAACAGAACACAGAAAACTTCTGAAATAAAATTCTAAATTTTTTGAAAAGCTTGTTATTTATTACCTAAAAGCCAAAAAATATATTTACTTATTTAGTATCTATATTAAAACAGTTGCATTTGCAGAGGATTTTTTAGGGCAGTGAAGCTACTATATAATACATTACAATGGTAGTTACATGTCATCATACATTTGTCAAAACCTACAGAATGCGTAACACTAAGGGGCAACTCTAAACTATGAACTTTGGGTCATAATGATTTATAATTTATCATTGTCTTACCACTCTGCTGCAAAATGCTAATAATGTAGAAGGCTATTCATGTGTTGGGAGGAAGATGGTATATAGAAAATTTCTGTACCTTCTCAATTTTGCTGTGAACCTAAAACTGCTCTATAAAATAAAATCTGGAAAAAAAAAAATCTGGCTTTTTTTTTTTTTAAAGAAAAAAAAACTTTAAAAAATTGTATTTGTGGGTGGCGCCTGTGGCTCAGTGAGCAGGGCACTAGCCCCATATATTGAGGGTGGCAGGTTCAAACCCAGCCCCGGCCGAACTGCAACAAAAAAATAGCCTGTATTCCCAGCTACTTGGAGGCTGAAGCAAGATAATCGCCTAAACCCAGGAGATGGAGGTTGCTGTGAGCTGTGATGCTACAGGACTCTACTGAGGGCAATAAAATGAGATTGACTTTACAAAAAAAAAAAAAAAAAAATGTACTTGTCTTGAAGGTTCAACACATTATCATATAAGCTGATTCCTCTTAAAAGTCCATGTGAGTACTGAGCAATATGCCATTTTAACAAATCTAAAACAAAAATATTTCAAAATGTTCAGTGGGAGAAGTACTTGTCAACTCCACTGGTATCATAAAATCTAGGCAATAGAAGCAAAGGGGATGTAAAATATTTACATGTACATTTCATAGCTTGAGGAAATGGTACTCAGGAAAACGAGAATTGTTTATTTGGGAAAATTTTGATGAGATACATAGAACATAGGAACTGTAATGAAGAGAGAATGGTCATGTTATAGCAAGGTATAATACATACTTCAGGCCTAAAATATCACCATCTATCTCTTAGCATGTGTGGGACAAAGTAAGAAAGAATAGAAAAATGAAAGACCAAGAATATAGAGTACTCTGTCTACTTACTAGCAAAAATAAAGTCAGATTTTCCAAGATCAGGGATAGGGCCATTTGTCTCTCCAAAAAGCTGTTCTTTCTAACCAGAGCTCTTATGGACAACTAAGCTGAAAATTGTCTCCATATACTGAGTTCTAATAAGTACCTGAACAAAAAGCTGCAATAGAAAATATTTATTTGTTACACAGTATCTCAGGTATGGTTATGTGGGAAAATACTAAAACATTGTGGATTATAGAACAAATAATTCAGTAATTTAACAAAACTAAAAACAAGAAAGTGATTACCATAAATTATTGAATTTGCTATTTAAACTCATTTAATTCTACTAATTAGGATGGACCATATAAATTATACTTTTATTTCAACTCCAAATAAAACAAAAAGTAAAATATTTGAGGGAACAAAACAGCAAAATACATATGTTCTGGGTTTCTAATTAGCCTTCAACTTTCTGGTGTTTTCATTTATTCCTGACAAATGTAGTTTTCTACTTCTTAAGTTTCTTGGAGATAAATAACTTATAAAGTTGCAATGTGTTTGAGGTCCTATGGGTAAGAAATTATAAATACAAGGTCCAAACTTTCCCCAAATTCAGAAAACAGTTGAAATGGTTCAATTCATTTTTGCTGATAGAAAAAAAATATATAGCAAGAGGTAAACAGAGGAACCAAGATCTAATCAATAATGTCTAGCACTGAAGTAGTGGTAAAGTCCTTCAAATGTCTAATAGCATTAACAGATTTGATAGAGCTTTCAATATCTAGGTAAAGTTTAAAAAACAAAAGCAAAAACATAACAAAGAAAGAAGTATCTATGGTTGATATTCACATAGACTTTGTAATTTATTTAGTTACCCTAATAATATTACCTTCTTACTATCTGTTTTGGTAGTTTTAAAACATTTCCTTCATTTTTAGTATCTGATAAAATTCATTATGTTTTCCATCAAGTTTAGTTTTCTATCAGATCCACCATATACTATAATTATGACCTCCAATAAAATGTTAAAAATGTATTGATTTCTCTCTTCTCAGTAGTAGCAAATTGAAATCATAGGTTTTCGAAAAGACTGTCAAGTTCTTCATCAAATTCACGTGTGCAGGTCTCAAGATGGATTTAATTTGTGCCACTTGATAACAACCTTTTCTGGATTTATAATTGTCTCTTTCCACTGGTTCAATGCCTCAATGTTATTACTGTCTTCACTTACCCAAATCTGTAAAGGAACAGTACAATCATTTAACTTGGTACAATAATGATAACTGAGTTCAAACAGTTAATTATTCCTATTGACAAAGGACATTTGGAAGTATGGATTACATATTTTCAATTAAATCCTTCCTTTTTTCCAAGTAAGTTTAGTTTCTCTATTTCACACTTCAATGTTAAAACATTTAACCTGTTTAGTCATTCTAAGATTATTTTATATGATCCAATTAAATTAAAAAATTCTGGGTAAGATATTATAAAATCATTTCCCCTGGAACAGTTATTAGTATTCTTTCCTAGTCAAAACAAAGAACTCAACTTAAAACTGATCCCAACCACTCAAAAACATCTTTGTAAAGATTAACTGGACTGAAGTTAATAATTACTTAGATTAGTAAGGAATATACATTTTAAAGCACCTTTTACATTAAATAAACCATAATCTTTTGGGGGGTTTTTTGACACAGAGTCTTACTATGTCATCCTTGGTAGAGTGCCATTGCATCACAGCTCACAGCAACCTCAAACTCTCGCGCTTACACGATTCACTTGCCTCAGCCTCCCAAGTAGCTGGGAGACTTCTGGCATCCCCCATAATGCCCAACTATTTTTTGTTTTGGTTTGGTTTCTGTTATAGTTGTCATTGTTGTTTAGCAGGCCTGGGTCAGGTTCAAACCCACCAGCCCCAGTATATGTGGCTGGTGCCCTAATCCTGAGCTACGGGCGCAGAGCCATAAACTCTAATCTTAATTGAAATCTAATAAAAAGTCACTCTTGATCAATTGTAAGTAATTTCAGGGTGTCTACCACTTATGTAATACCAAATGTGAATAAATTTGGGAAAAGTATATTTGTGTGTGTAATATTAAATGCAAATGTAAGGTATCATAAGGTTACACATTATGAAGGTAAGGAGGACAAGAAAACAAAAAATCCTGACTTCTCACCTCAGCTTTAGCACTAACAAATGTTGTTACCTTGGAGTTAACTTCTCAGAAACTCATATTTTAATACTTTTAAGTAAAGAGATTGGAGAAGGTCATTGATTTTTAAACTTTTTCCTTTTCTCTCTTGGTTTGAAAACCTTTACTTCAAATGAAATCTTACAAAGAACCCCAATATATAAAAGACATCATTAGAGCATTGGTTGATACAGGGTTCGGAGAGCGTAAATCCACATTTGGTTACCCCATCATGGTGACTAAGGCTACTATGTACATAGATAAACCATGAGGAATAGATGACCAGCAAGAATCTTTCCAAAATTACTATTCTAACTGGACTCTCAACCAAGAAATACAACTGCCATAAAAGTTATCCGGAAAGTGGTCTCTCACGTAAATTTCCTACTTTATTTATATATGATAGTTGAGGTTTAATAATACGGGAAAATTTTAACAGAACTGAATTCATAAGCCTCACAGCTATCAAAATTATGCTAGTTATATTCCTGAGTTCAAACTCTAATGAAAAAAACCAACAAAATTACAACATTTTAAATTGATATTTTAGGTAAAATATATGGAGGAGTGTGTTAAGGGGTTGACAACAGTCTGAAAATTTGTATATAATTTGAAGATTTCATGTAGACTGTTAACATCTTTGTTGTCAGGTGGTAGCTTTTAAAACTAAGAATATATTATATATAATTAAGATAAAAGATAATGGACAGCTACCACTAATTCATTCAGAGTAAGGAAAGAAAACATAAAAGGAAACAAATTATGTTGTCTCATACAAACTGTACAAAGATTTTTTAAATAGATTATCCAGACACCAGTATTGACTATCTTTTAGCCACTGCTAAAATTGATGTTTTCTAGAAATTCAAATGTAATGTAACTAAGTTTACAGTATATAAAAGTACCCCCATTAAACACTGAATTGAAGATGAAAGTAAATATGATATCCAAAGCCTTTAGAAATTTGACCTTAAATACTTAATGTTCCCACATTCTACAAGGAACAAGTCAGTAGTACTGAGAAACTGATCTTTCTTATAGTTTTAAATGTCAAAAAGCTCAAAAAAGACATATGTAAAGACAAACCTGATTACTCAGAAATTCCAACTATTTGCATTAGAACAAAAAGCCTGACAAGATTTGATTTTTGTGGCAACACTGAATTTTGCTTTGTGATGATAAAGAATTTTATTCTATTTAACTTCGAAATTATTCTATATTCCCATTATTAACCAATTGTTTAAATGCATAGAAAAATACAAGGAAGAAAGACAAGATAAAAACTACTAACCTGGCCTACAAAGTGTTTTCTTCTTACAGAGCTTCGACTATAAAGCTTAATGAGGAAAACAATTTCCTTTTCATTCTGTATAAGTGGAAAAATCATAGTTTCTCCCCACTTTACTCTTCCATTGGAGGCCTTTAGCAAGCGTGTCTTCTTCTTATAAATCAACTCTCCAGAGCTAAACATTGCCACCTTCACAAAAAAACCTAAAAAATGAAAGATTTAATTTATAAAATTATATTCAAGATACCACATAAAGATATCTGTATATTATGTTTATGTTAAAAACACAAATAAGTCACTTTTAAAGGTTTGATGAGCTATTGTCATACATAAAATATCTGAGATGCCATCTAACTCCAGTAAGATTAGCCCATATCACAAAATCCCAAGACCAGAGATGTTGGTGTGGATGTGGAGAAAAGGGAACACTTCTGCACTGCTGGTAGGAATGCAAATTAATACATTCCTTCTGGAAAGATGTTTGGAGAACACTTAGACCTGCCATTCAGTCCTATAATTCCTCTACTAGGTATATACCCAGAAGACCAAAAATCACATTACAATAAAGATATTTGTACCAGAATGTTTATTGCAGCCCTATTCACAATTGCTAAGTCATGGGAAAAGCCCAAGTGCCCATCGATCCACGAATGGACTAATAAACTGTGGTATATGTACACCATGGAATATTATGCAGCCTTAAAGAAAGATAGAGACTTTACCTCGTTCATGTTTACATGGATGGAGCTGGAATTATTCTTCTTAGTAAAGTATCTCAAGAATGGAAGAAAAAGTATCCAATGTACTCAGCCCTACTATAAAACCAATTTATGGCTTTTATATGAAAGCTATAACCCAGTTATAACCTAAGAATATGGGCAATGGGGAGAGGGAGGGGAGGGAGGAGGGACAATGGGAAGAGGGAGGGTGATAGGTGGGATTACACCTGCGGTGCATCTTACAAGGGTACAAGTGAAACTTAGGAAATGTAGAATATAACTGTCTTAACACAATAACTAAGAAAATGCCAGGAAGGCTATATTAACTAGTGTGATGAAAATGTGTCAAACTGTTTATAAAACCAATGTATGGTGCCCCATGATTGCATTAATGTACACAGCTATGATTTAATATTAGTAAAAAAATATTTAATGTAAAAAAAAAAAAAAGAAAATATCTGTAGACAATAACTTTTACCAAACCTTACAAATAACTATAGTAACCTGAAATGTAGGCATAAATAATAATAAGCAGTTAAGGAGTAAACATTAAGAAGAATTACACTAAACAAAGGCACCAGCTCTTTGGACAGCTGGAGGTATTTATTTCACAATATTATACAGATAAAATTCTCAGGTAAAAGTCTCAAGCAAAGAATTTTACCTGAGACTCTAGAACAGTGGTTCTCAACCTTCCTAATGCCACAACCCTTTAATACAGTTCCTCATGTTGTGGTGACCCCCAATCATAAAAATACTTCCATTGCTACTTAATTTTATGGTTGGGGTCACCACAACATGAGGAACTGTATTAAAGGGTTGTGGCATTAGGAAGGTCAAAAACCACTGCTCTAGAAGTAATTAATATATATGCCCACTAGAAAAAACTGATTCTTTAAAGAAATTTGAGATGCAGAGATCCCAGTAATGGTAGAAGTGCTTGTATGAACTCTTTCCATAAATAATAATTATAAACTTTTACAATAACTAAGAAAATGCCATGAAGGCTATGTTGAACAGTTTGATGAGAATATTTCA
>CAUYPK010163692.1:0-71255 GCA_963574355.1 Loris lydekkerianus
CTTCAAGAGAATTGCTTTTGCCCTGGTGTTGTTGTTTGTTGTTTGCTTTTAAACAAAACCATTATACCCAAGTTTAAATGTTTTGGCTTTTTAAAAAAAAAAAAAAAAAAAAAAAAAAAAAGAAGAACAACAACAACAACAACGACAAAGAAAAGAAAAGAAAGAAAGGTTCTCCTTGAAGAGCCTGCTGACTGCCGGGGATGTGGAGGAAAGAGAAACTAACTGGGCCACCTATTCTTTCCCCTAGACTGAGCCTTTCAGGGGTTGTTCTCTGCTGCTTTCTTACTACTTTTTGTTCTGCTCTGCACCTGCTTCCCAAGAAATCTTTGTAAATTCTGGCACTTTTCTCTTGGAATTACAGCTGCCCTATGAAGTTTTGTGTGTTTTTTCTTCTTTTTATCTAAACTCTTCTTTTCGAGATGATCCAGAAGATGGCTCTGGTCAGCCATCTTGTCTGTCAGTCTCCTGTATTTTTCAAATTTTGTGGAATAGATATTTCTGTAGGCTGAAAAAAAGTCAGTAAAACTTTAAATACTCAATCTTGTTGTTTGAAGGGAATTTTTAAATTATTTCACATATTTTCTTCAGGTTAGAGTTAGAAGGTCAAAACTAGAACAGATGAAATTTGTGTGTGTGTGTGTTTGAAGTTCACTCCCTTAAAAGAAATTTTGCTGTGTGATGAGAGTTATTATACCATATATAGTTATATACATATAAATATGTAACAGATAAAATGTGTTAAGAAATTAAATAAAATCTGTAAAATAAAAGTACTTTTGGCTTCCATAAGAGATAATGACAAGAAAAGCTCCTTGTGTTATTCTTGTTTTATATGTACATACACTGGCTTGACAACAATACCCATGGTTGCACTAATGAGAAACACCTTTATATTACTGTGTTATACAAAGCAATCATTTGGTTCTGGCTGTGGTATTATTTGGGAGAAAATCTTTAAAAAATTAAGAAATACGTGTTCTTAAAAAGATATAAGATGAATGACATAATTACAAACCTATCTTTCTATGCATATGCATATGCACACATGTGTGTATGTATATATTACACATGCTAGTCACTCAAAAGCTAAACACAGTTTACTGTTAATCTTTTTTTTTTTTATTTTTGATACAGAGTCTTACTCTGTTGCCTCAGACAGAGTGCCATGGCATCATAGTTTATAGTAACCTCAAACTCTTGGGCTCAAGTGATCCTCCTGCCTCAGCCTCTTGAGTAGCTGGGACTACAGATGCCAGCCACAGTACCCAGATAACAAACTATTAATCTTGAATGTGATCTTGGTAATTATATTTTTTATATTAACATCAATAATTATGTACATTGATATATGCTTATTTTTATATTGGTATGTATAATATATATGTCAGGATAAAATTGCATAAATCATAATAAAAATATAGACAAAATTACCACAAGAAGAAAAGTAATCTCAAAATAAAAACCAAACATGTACAAGGTGAATACACAAAAATGCGTGCCATGCAATCCTGCAGGTAGGAAGAAAACTTGTTTCTGAATTATTCAATGGTGAGAACAAAGATGGGAACAAAATCAATAACCTATTTCATAACAGTAATATCATAATAGCAAACCAGTTACTCTAGATAAAGCTGAAAATGTTTCTCTTATGAATCCTCATAATGAAATTCTGTGCTATAGTGAATAATGTTTTAAGTAAAAAATTTTAAAATAAACAGACTGGTATAAATTTCAAGCATTAGTTTCATATTTGCATCACGAAAACTGGTGATGAAATGTATTTCAGTAAAATAATTCTACAATACACAACATTTTGACAGAATATGAGACAAATGCTAATACTAAAATTCATGTTCAAGTTTAGTGGCTCCTAAATTCATTAGCACTTATGTGTGTCATTTCTGAGTGACTAAGCAGTATATTTGCATCACGTTGGAACATCTCTAACAAATGAGAAACTGTGGTTCAGCAAGGGCAAATTTGCCTTGGATTTTATTGTTGAATGTAAACTAATTACAACCTTGTTTCACCTGTATGAAGTCAGCCTAAGGCTATGTCATAAAACAAGCTTTTTGTGGACATAGTCACATACTTGTCCAGATTTTAGAGATAATCAAGACCAAGTGTGTTATGTTGGTGGGTATTTAAACATTTCATTGACTAATTGATTTGCTGGTTGCTGGTCATCTCCTTTACCTTCCTCTCTGCTCTTCTCTCCAAGTGCCAGAATCTATTATTGGCTTAAATTCTTAGGTTTTTTCAAATCTGTGTTGTTAAATCTGGTTTTGCCTTCACTTTTGAATTTCCTCTTTCCCCATACCCCACCAGTTACCCTCCATTCCTATCTTCTTCTAGGAAGCTTCTCCAGGGCAGGGGCTAATACATGACCTTCATACATGCCTTTAACATTGTACTTACTTGTTAAGATACTTAGCTTTTATTGAGTTAGTTCCTCATTGGAGTAACATACATTTAAATAGTATTTAATGGGGAAATTATATTGATATTGACAAATATCATTTGTCATGATATTGACAAATAGTAAGATAGCCTGCAGCATTTTAACAGTATGGGCAAAAGCTTGGGTGGAAAAAGCTATAGAAGCCTTGCTACTTATCCATCTATAGACCTGTCTTTAGCTAAAACATTGTCCATGGCACAGAATTTTGAAGACTGCTCTGCAGTTAGTTTACAGTATAATTGTAGTTGTTAATTTGTTTGGAGGGACAGTGACTCAGAATGTAAGCAATGATTTTTTGGCAATTAAAATTACTATGCATTTATTTTAACTTAGTAATTCTTCCAAAAAGCCAAAATTTATAGCTTGAGGCAATCAACTTCTTTTTGGCACATTTTAAAGCCACTTGTGGAGTAAGTTTAGTATCCCTTTGAACTACTTAAAAGGCAGTTTGTCTTCAACATGAGTAGCTTTTCACAGAATTCTATGATCCTGGGATTATGCAGAACTGAGAGGAAATGTTGAATGTTTCTAAGAAAAAGAATTTAAATTCTTTATAGAAATAAAACAGAATGCATCAAAATTACACCATTTGCCTTAGGCAATATAAGTTGGATATTCACATTAGATTCAATTACAAGAAATGCCAATTTATTAAAAGTTTAAAAAGTTGTCCATATCATTGTTATTTAACTTGAAATTCATCTACACTTGCAATGTGGAAATACAGGGTTTCAGGATGCCAAAAACCTGTGGAAAATTAGAATGGAAATTTGTAATGAGGAAGTGAAATTACTCGCTATATTACACAAAATAATTAAAATGCTAGTCTCAAGTATCAAAAGATGTTTTCAATTTTCTTCTTTGAATTTCCAATGCTATATAGCCTAAATGACAAAGAGGAAATGTACTAATAACAAAGGACAGAAAATACTAATACTAATGAATATACTAATATAAATGGATACTTAATACAGTAAAACAATATGATTCTAATTTTCCTAAATTTCAAAATATTTTTTGTATAGAATCAGTTCTTGAAAATCTCTAAATGGAAGAATATTTCCATGGGATTAATCCTGGGTTAACTTTCCCGTCTTGTACTATTGGGAACAAAATGCTGAGAGATGCTGATTTTTTAACAGAGACAACCCAATACCCTAAGGCAACACGGAAGAGGACACTGGCTTTTGTAAGAGTCTTTCTAGTGCTGCTTAATATTCTGTTTTTAGAGGCACAACTATCTATTCATCTATACCTCTATTAGTTGACATTGAAATTGTTTCTGTTGTTTTACTGATACAAAATGTACTTCAGCTGTCCCCCCCCTGCTCCTCACCATTACCCTTTCAAACTGAGGTTTTGTTTCTGTGGATTAGTTCACTATCAGTAAGATTCCTGATCAAAAGAGATGCTGATTTTAATTGTAGAATTTTTTTATTTCAAAATATTAAGGGGTTATAACTGGTTTTGGTTACATAGATTGCTTTTGTAATGATTTTGTAAGGATTGAGTTATAGCTATAAGTGTGTCCATCACCCAAATAATGTCATTGTACCTGTTCAGTAGGTTTTTTCCCATTTACTCTTTTGCCCTCCCACCCCCCGGTTTCCACTGAGTTTTCCATTCCTCCATACACATGTGTTCATTATTTATTTCCAATTTAATAGCAAATGCATGTGGTTGTTTTTCTATTCTTTAAATACTTCACTTAGGTAATGGTCTCCAGTTCCATCCAAATTGTTGCAAAAAGCATTAATCCATCCTTCTTTATGGCTGAGTAATACTCCATGGTATATAAATGCCACATTATGCTAATCCACTCAAGAATTTATGGACATTTAAGTTGATTCCGTATCTTTGAAATTGTGAACTGGACTGCAATAAACATTCAAGTGCAGGTGTCTTTTTGATAAAATGACTTCTTTTCCTTTGGGTAGATACCCAGTAATGAGTTTCATTTGATTTTTATTGTGTGTAACTTTAAAATGTATTTATATAAAGTAAAATAAAATTGAAAATCAGGTAGTAATTTGGTGATTACAAACTCTCAGGGAAGAGAGCAAAAGATGGTTGTATAGTGTCCTGGAATATTTTATTTAGACACTTTAATTTCTTAAATATTAAATGGAGTAATCAGAATAGTTTAGTGTATAAATACATTGTTTTTCATTTGTTCTAAACTAAAAATTAAAATAAAACAAAATATAAATTGGCCTTTTACCCTCCATTTTCTCTAGACATCCATCTTTTCATTTGAATTTGGGTAAATGATTAAATGGTGAAAAAATTAAATTGTTATAATTTCAAAGAATGTCATTCATTTTACGTAGCCATGCCTACATTTTGTATTGGTTGATAACATCATTCAGTGTTTTTAAAAAATTTTCCAAGTATGACTGTGCTAAATGCAGAAGACTTAGGATAAATAAAATATAGCCCTCGTCACTGTAACTCTCAATGTTCATAGAGGGAGCTAGAATAATAGACTAACAATTTGAATGCAGTGTAGTAACAAATGTAAATTCTATATACAAAAATCTATGAGAACACAATCTGGAGGACAAAAGAAAGTTTGTTAGTTTTAAAAAATTTAAAGGTAGTCAAATAAAATGATTATTCAATCAAAGAAGGGAAATCCTGGATGAGTGGTAAAGGTAGATTGTAGTGGAGATGATCTGAAGCTTATGGAGCAGCTCAAACAACAAAACAGGGAAATGAGTATACAATTCAGTCAGGAAGAAATGAGAAGTTCAATGTGAGTAGGGCGTAGGGTGCACTGGAAAAAGAAATGTTAGGAACTCAAAACTATAGCATTAAGCAGGGGCTTCACAAGGAAGAATGTTTTTCTGAGACATCTACGCTTATTCTGAAGGCAATGAGGAGTATCATTGGAGGAGTCAAAGCTATAAGTGACAACAACTTATTTTCATTCTGAAACAGCACTCAAGGAAGATATAGAGACAAGAGAAATGGTTAGGAGCTAGATCATGTAGTGTCCCCTCAACTACTGCAAGTGCCTTGGCTTTTATTTTGACTGAGATGGAAAGTTAAAGTGGGAGAACTGCATAATATGTATCATTTTCAAAGGATAATTCATCTTGGCAGGAAATAAACTATATGAATGAGGAAAGTGGAAAAGTCAGTTAGGGGAGGAAAACTCTTATCCAGGAGAGATTTTGGTTGCTTGGACAAAGGTGGTTGTGATGGTGAAGGTCCAAGGAGTGTTCATTTCAGAATATTGTTAGAATGCACAGCTGAAAGTATTTGTTTATGAATTTCAAGGTTGTCGAGCTAAACAATTGGAAAGATGGAGTTGTTATTCCCTGAGATGCTGAAGAGACCCCTTTTGGAAAGAGAGGACTGACAAGTGTGTTCCGCTATGACTATGTTAAGATATAGATGCCAATTAAGCCTGCACGTGGACATTGTGAGCAGGAAAATGAATTTATGCAATTGTGTTTGGAGGTTACATATGAGATGGAAATGTAGATTTGGAAATCATCAGCATATAAATGTTACTTTAAAACCTGAACATAGATCACTTCTCCAGGGAATGAGTGTACTTTGAGAAGAATGAGAGAACTGAGTCCTGTGGCACACCAACACTCGATGTTTGGAAATGAAAGGGGTATCTGGCAGAGAAGGATGAGCAGTTGTATTGGCAGGAGGAGAAACACATGTTCCTCAAGACAAGAGTAAACCACTGTATTAAATGTTGTTGGCAAATGAAGAAACTGAGAAAAAGCCATTTTATTGTGGACTTACAGACTTATTTGTGATCTTTTCCATAGTGACACGATGATGCAGTGGAGATAACAACCTGATTGGAGTAGGTCTGAGAGCAAATGAGAACAGAAGAAGGTAGAATGGGAGAAGGGGAAACAGATGGGAGTTTTGCTCTAAACAAAAGGAACATTTTCAGGGAAATTCAGACTACTTATTTCAGTGGATAAGGGGGACCATTTGGGGGGATAACTCCCCCAGTACCTCTCAAATTGTTTAATTCAGCGATAATCTGTTAAACGTATGCAAATTCAACCCAATTAAATAGCAATAAAATTCAGGCAAGTCCAATCAATTAGCTTTCAATATTCTACAAAAACTAATTTGGCCAAGATACAAAGAGGTTTCCTTGAGTCCCTGAAGCACTGACCCTTTTCATTTCATTTGGACTGTTCCGAGGGGTATGAGCGGGAAAAAAATAAATAAATAAATAAAATAAAATAAAATAAAATTGAGTCAGTCACTAGATTCAGTTATCAATAACTAGAAAGTTACTTCTGAGAAAATAAATAAAAATGAGAAAACAATCCAGTTAATATAATTTTATGGCAACCGAATGAAAATAAGAAGAGAATGAAGCTAATATATACTGGACACTTATTACGCGTCAGATCCCCAGGCATTCTTATGGCACATGCTGGTTTAGGTTTATCTGGTCCAGTACCTGCCCTACTGACAGGCCTTTGTACTGTAACCTTGAGGTTGGCCCAGGCCAAATCTGAAGCTTTCACTTTGTCTAAAAGTCCACTCTGCCTTTGTTCTTTCAAGACATTTAAAAATATCTAGAAATAAATTAACAAGTGAGTAGAATATGTTCTGTTTTACTTTAAAATTAGCAATGGCCGAGAAACTATTTTTTGCTATTATGAGCTTATTCTTTTCTCAGGCAAGCAGTGTCATTGTGGTTTAAGGCTTTAAGCACCAATCAGATCAGCTGTTAACTGCATTTAAGTAATTTAACTGCTTTAAGTATGCTCTTAGCATCTTGTTTGTTTTTGTTCTCACACCAAGGACCCATTTGAGAATCTAGAAAATTGAGGACCTATACATTCTTAAGAAAAATGGCACATTTACCCAAACTATCCTTATTCTTCCATTTAAAATTTGGTTAAGGGAGAGATCTAAAAAAAAAAAAAGAAAATGATTCTTTAGTCTCACAGAAAACACAGTTTTCAGGTTAGTATGATTATTAAAATTGTTTATTACTGATAGAAGTGTACTTTGCAAGAAGCTTTAGGTGGTTACGAATTGACAAGAGCAAAAGATTTAATGTAGCTGTTATGCTGCTTAACAACAGATATAAAATTTTTGTTTTAGTAAAGAAATACAGTACATTTGCATTAAAAATGTTACTATACTGAATTAAGTAAACATATGTGAAATTCCCATAGTTAGATACCTGTTTTTATCTTTTACCTGTTTGCAGAAGTTCTTCTTTCTTTCTGATTTCTTGCTTCTTTGCTATAGCATCTGGTTACTGCTTAAGTCTCACTAGACTTAGAACTGCTGCTGCGAGGCCGCCTCTCTGCATAAAGAATAAGAGTAAGTAATAGGAAGGGAACAAATAAACTTCATTTGTCTGTGTTCATTGCTCTTCATTAATCCTCTGGGTCACACTCTGCGTCTCCACAGTTAACTGTGCTGTTTTTCTGGATGTGTGAAAACAAGCACTAATCAAAACTATGCCAAATCATGTCTGGAAATAGGCATTCATATCTGGGTGAAAATAACTAGACAATGGGTGCTAGTTAGGTTTAATATCAATGAAAGAAAAATAAACAGATTTATTCAAGAGCATCAGCAGAAATTCCAGGGAAAATGTTTATTGCTCTGGGCATCAGCAATGTTTAAAACTAATGGTGCCTTGAGTCCAGGGACCATATCAACTAAGAGGCATTAAAATTTCAAGCAGTCAGCCCTAGACATGCTTGGAAGAACTCAGGACCTTTCCTCAACAGATTAAGATGTGGACAGTATAAATAACTTTTAAAAATCAACTTAAGGTCTCTGGTCTCTTTAATATCAATTAACAAATAATCTTGTAAGTATATATCAGAATTGCTATTTCTTCTGCATTTTTATTCAATTTAATCAGAAAGAAAAGAAATGGTAAAGAACTAATCAATAGGGCAATGACTCTCCATTGAGATACATGAATAAGATTTATTTAACTTATTTGTCAATGTTTGGGTGTTTCCTAAGTAAAGTCTATATTTCTCAACTTATAAGGAGCAATACCCACTATTTTTAAAATAAACTCAAACTATATATTTATTCATCAAATTGCCTAACTCAAGGATACAGGGTCCTTGTATTTGAGAAAAGAAAGAGTATAGTCAGAACACAGTGAATTTGCTCAATGTTTATTTACAAATCATATCTGCAAATTAACTTTCCCTTATTTTTTGAGATACTTATCTGCCTTTTTAAAACAATCAAGACCTTCAGATATTCCATGCTCATGGACTAGAAGAATTAATATTATTAAAATTTCTATACGAAACAGAACCATTTACAGATTCAGTGAAATCCATATCAAAACAACAATGACATTCTTCACAGAAATAGTAAAAAAAAAAATTCTAAAATTCATTTGGAACCCTAAAAGACCCAAAATTGCTAAATTAATCCTTAACAAAGAAGAAAACTAGAGATATAGCACTACCAGATTTTAAGTTATACTACAAAGCTATAGTAACCAAAAACAACATGTCAATATCATAAAAAACTACCTGTACCAAAGGAACAGAATAGAGAACCCAGAAATAAATTCATGTATTTACAGCCAATTGATTTTCAACAAAGACACAGAGAACATAGAGAAAAGATGATCTCTTTAATAAACGGTACTGGGAAAATTGGATATCCAGAAGCAGAAGAATGAAAATGTGTCCCCATTTTTACCATATACAAAATCAATTCAAAATGGATTAAAGACTGGAAGGTATAAAACTGCTACAAGAAAACATTGAGGAAATGTTGTAGGACATTGGTCTGAGGAAAAATTGAGGGGCGTTAAGCCTTAAAAGTACAGGCAACAAAAGCAAAAATAAATAAATAGCATTGCGTCTAGTTAAAAGATCTTCATAGCAAAGGTATAATCAACAAGGTGAAGAGGCAACCCAGGAGATGGGAGAAAATGTTTGCAAACTGTCTGACAAAGTATTAATAACCATAATATACAAGAAACACAAACAAGTCAATAGCAAAAATACAAATAATGTGATGAAAAAGTAGGCTAAAGATCTGAATAGACATTTCTCAAAAAAAAAAATAACAATAAAACAAATGGCCAACAGGTATATAAAAAAATGCTCAACATCATTTATCATCATTAATCATGATATACATCATTTTATTTTATATATAAATAAAAACCACATTGAAATACTATCTTACCACAGTTAAAATGGCTTTTATGCAAAAGGCAATAACACATGCTGGTGAGGATGTGGAGAAAGGGAAAGCCTCCTACACTGCTGGGGGAATGAGTACGATCTCTACAGATTACAGCATAGAGATTCCCCCAAAACTAAAAATGGAACTGTCTTGTGATGCAGCAGTTTCACTGTTGAGCATATATTCAAAAGAAATATAAGTAGTATATTGAAGAAATGTCTGAACTCCCATGTTTATTGCAACTGTATTCACAATAACCAAGACATAGAAGCAACCTGAATGTCTGTCACTGGATGAATGAATAAAGAAAATACCATATATATACCTAATGGAGTATTAGTCACGCATGAAAAAGAAATAAATCGTGTCCTTTGTGGTAACATGGATGAAACTGAATCCCCTTTTGTTAAGTGAAGTCCATGAGAGGAAACCAGGGATGGGATTCACTGTACAGGTAAAAAGATCTGATATGTTCCCCTACCATTCGGGGAGCTTTTCCAGGGTCTTTGTCTAAGTCTAGTCAGGTATCATTTTAACAGTTTGGCAAAAAGAAGAAAAAAAAAAGAAGAAGAAAAAAACAATTGAGACTGAGAATTTAAGCAATTTGCAAATGTAATATACCTAGTAAGGAGTGGAGTTGAAATTCAAGTTGTATTTTTTTCCAGCTCTAGGGCCCTTTCCACTTGTGCACAGTGGGAGAGCCATTCAATGGCACCTTCAGCATAGTGTTTAATGTTGTGCACATGATTGGAGAAAAGATACCTGCGCCAAGTTAGACAACCTATATACTAATTATGGGGCATCAATATGCACACTATCTATACTCTCTTTGCCTTAATTATGTTCTCTATGCCTTGGCCTCCGAAACACATTTGTCCGTACATAAGTGGGGAGGGAAATGATTGGCAAGAAGCATGATATAAAATGTGTTTCTAGAAAAAAAGATCCATAATATAATTTTCTTTTCTAAAATAACATTTTTAAATTTTATTTATGGATCTAATGTGTTCTATAATACATAAAAGATGAGACATATGAAAATGAATTTTATTTGGACACTTTGTTACTCTTCATAAGTCAAGTAAAATTAAAAAAGAAATGATATAAAGCATAGGATTCTTGCAAATGAGTTTTAATGAGGACAATGTCAGGACCTTACTCCCTATGTGGGCCACTAAGGATTTGCTCTTATCCTTCTTCACTGCTGTACTCTTAACCCAAGACAACCATATTTTCTGAATTTGGTCATTGGTCAGATGGTCTCCAGGTGAGGGGTAGGAACCAATCAGCATAAATTTACCGCACAACTATCAAAAAGGTCAAAGGGCGGAATCCATTGTTGGGTAATGGCTCTTTCTTGTATACAAAAGTAAGTATTATTTTTATCATTCTAAAAGCATTTTCTGAAAAATGAGTAAGTAAATAACAAAAGTGTTATTTTATATCAAGCACAATAGTGCCTGAATAGCCTCATCCCTTGGAGATGGATTAGGACTAAGAGTGATGGGCATTATTTTATTAGTTAACTTGCTAATTCAACAGATTTAATGAGTACTTCCTATGTACTGATTTTCCCTCCTCCACTTTGTGTATTAGTGCGAAGAACTGTCAAAAAAAAAAAAAAATCACCTCTGATTTTGTGGAGTTTATAATCTAGTGGGGACAGGTAATGATACACAATAAAGGTAAATGACAAGTAAATGATATAGTATGCTACGAGCTAATATGCACGGTAGAAAAACAATCCACCAGGGTAAGGGAGATTGGGAGTAGTGAGGTTATATTAGTTATACATCTTCTCTTTGATGCTAAAACTTCTAATAAGTACATGAATATTCTCAAAGCAGAGAATGACTTTTAAGTCAGCAGGAAGCAGGAAGAAGTTTCTTATGTGGTGTGTGCATAGTTTTCTGCTTTTATTCTGAAGACACTAGCACTGAATTCTGATGGCACTGCAGTTGTGTGGGAATTGAATGAACTTGACTGTCACCCTTTGAAATCCCTGCTTCTGACAGGTCAAATATTTCAAAATCTCTTGTTAAAAACATTTTGAGCATGTTCCTTTCTCGGGGACATTTTTATCTTTAATAATAACCAATTTAGAGAAAGTAGGACAGAGCAACTAGGATATTTTGAAAACAACAAAGGCATAGATGCTTCATTGATAATTGCTTGGCACTCTGTATACTCAGAGTGTTCAGAAAGCATCAGTCATATTTCTAAAATTTGAGTAAGGTCACAGGATAGCAGTGCCATCCTATAAAATTCTGATAATAAAACTAATGAAATTTGAAACTGGTGATATTTTACAGGAAAGTATGAGGAGAAAAGATCAGGTAATTTTTTTTCCACATCTCCTTTGCTTATCAGTGAAATGTTCTGGGAAAGATTAACTTAGATTATTTCTGCATCTTCAGATACGAGTACAGCACCTAAAGTAAAGTCCAGTATTCTCAGACCTTAAAGTTTCTGGGATACTTACTAAAACTACATAATCTTGAGCTTCATTTTATGGGACATACTTTTACTAATTTACACTAATAAAGTAAGTATATGTTGTTTGTTGAGGTTCAAATTTAAATCTGGCAACACTAACATGTGATTAAAATTAAGAGTGGATGTCCCATACATCTAAGAATAGATCTCCTAAATAATAAGATAAGCATTTACCTAGACAGCCACTTTCTGTGAATAAGCTCAGTTTTATCTGGTTCTGATAGACTGTTTTCCTACTTGGCCCAAATGTCATTACCTCTGTTCTGAGTCTAGAAATTACTCCTGATTTCCCATCTTAGAGAGATGATTGTGGTTAGTCATACAGTGGGACTCAGTAGGAGTGTGTAACTAGATACAATCTATTGCCATTATTAAAAAAGTGTGCTGATATTATTACAGCTTCATGTTTCTTATGAGGATTATGTCATGATAAAAGAAGGGACATCTAATTATTTCAGCTTGTGTGTGTTTGTGTTTCAATAGAAGATGCTAACTATTAATTTTTTTGGATGGAGACTTATGCTACAACCATAGTTTTTTATTTATTGAAATGCTGACAAAATTTTCTGCAGATTGGCTGATTATTTTTATTTCTTTTGTGTGTTCACCTTTATTTCACTTTATGAGCAATTAGATTCATTTTCATTAGGTTTGCTCCAACATCAGGAATGCCAAAGAAACTAGTCTTACAAAGGCATAGTTATTGTGGCAAGATCACCATAGAATTAGAAAAAGATACCATATTCATTTTTATGCTGCTATGTAACAAATCACCATAAATTTGTCAGTTTAAAATAGTACCCAGTTATTATCTCACATTGTCTGTAGGTCAGGAGGCTAGCCATAGCCTAACTGAGTCCTCTGCTTGAGTTCTCATAGGCTACAGTCAAGGAGACAACCTGGGCCGAAGTTAACTCTGAGCCTTAGTGTCTTCTTCCAACCTCACATGGTGTTGTTATTGGTAGAATTAATTTCACTGAAGGTTTTAAATCATGGGCGCTTGCTTTTTCAGGTTCAGAAAAGCAAGAGTTTCAGACTTCTGTGCCTCTGACTTCTAGATCCTTTTAAAGGGCAGTGTAAAAGTGTTTTTTTCTCTCCACATATATGCCAGCATCTGCAGTTTTGAGATTTTGTGATATGGGCCATTGTCATTGGGGTTAGATGATATCTCAGGGTGGATTTAACTTGCTCTTCTCTAATAATTAGGGACAATGAGCATTTTTTTCATGTGTTTGTTAGCCATTTGTCTGTCTTCTTTAGTGAAGGTTCTATTCATCTCTCTTGCCCATTGATATAAGAGATTGTTGGCCTTTTTCGTGTTGATTACTTTGAGTTCTTGGTAGATCCTAGTTATCAAACTTTTGTCCAATGCAAAGTAGGCAAATATCTTTTCCCATTGTGTAGGTTGTCTGTTAGCTTTGATTGATCTCACAGCTGTATAGAAGCTTTTCAGTTTAATAAGTCCCATTTGTTTATTTTTGTTGTTGTTGCAATTGCCACTGAAGTCTTCTTCATAAAGCCTTTCCGCAGGCTGATATCTTCAAGTGTTTTTCCCATGCTTCCCTTAAGGATTTATATTGTTTCATGTCTTAAATTTAGGTCTTTTATCCATCTTGATTCAATTTTTGTGACTGGAGAAAGGTGCAGGTGAAGTTTAAGTCTTTTACATGTAGATATCCAATTCTCCTAGTACCATTTATTGAATAGGGATTCTTTTGCCCAGTGTATGTTCTTGTTTGGTTTATCAAAGATTAGGTGGCTGTACAATATTAGTTTCATCTCCTGGTTTTCTATTCAGTTCCAGATGTCTATGTCTCTATTTTTGTGCCCAAATCATGCTGTTTTGACCACTATGGCCTTGTAGTATAGTCTAAAGTCTGGTAGGCTGATGCCTCTGGCTTTGTTTTTATTGCTAAGAACTGCCTTAGCTCTACAGGGTTTTGTCTGTTTTCATGCAAAACACAGAATTATTTTTTTGAAGTCTTGAAAGTATGATGTTGGTATTTTGATAGGGATGGCATTGAATCTATAAATTACAATGTTGATTCTTCCCAGCCATGAGCATGGTATATTCTTCCATTTGTTAAAATCTTCTGCTATTTCTTTTCTTAGGGTTTTGTAATTTTCTTTTAGAAGTCTTTCACTTCTTTTGTTAGGTATATTCCTAGGTATTTTTTTTTTCCTTCTTTCTTTTCTTCTTCTTCTTTTTCTCCTCCTCCTCCTCCTCCTCCTTCTTCTTCTCCTCCTCCTTTCTCCTCCTTCTCCTGCTTCTTCTTGCTACTGTGAAGGGAATTGTGTCCTTGATTAGCTTCTCATCTTGGCTGCTATTGGCATATACAAAGGCTACTGATTTGTGGACATTGATTTTATATCCTGAGACATTATTTTTTGACTTCCATGAGTCTTGTGGTGGAGTCTTTGGGTTTCTTTAAGTATAAGATCATATCATCAGCAAAGAGGGAGAGTTTGACCTCCTCTGTTTCCATTTGGATGCCCTTTATTTCCTTCTCTTGCCTGATTGTATTGGCTAGAACTTTTCCAGCATTATGTTGAATAGTAGTGGCTATAGGGGGCAACCTTTTCTGGTTCCAGTTCTAAGTGAAAAAGCTTTCAGTTTTACTACATTCAGTAAAATATTACCTGTGGGTTTTTCATAGATGGCTTCGATCAGTGTAAGAAATGTGCCCCCTATGCCTGTACTTTAATTACATCTAAAGAAAATTTCTTTACCTTTGCCACATATTATAACAGTGTCATGACAATGAAATCTCATCACTTTTGTCTTACAGTATTGATTAGAAGCAAGTTATAGTCTCTGTTGCACTGTTTTATAAGGGATTGGGGGCCATCTAATAAATCTGTCTACCATTTCATTTATAAAAATAGAATTCAAATCTCATCCAATTTGGGAAATAAATGAAATAAAAGATAATTAAACTTCCCTTCATGAGACATAGATGTGCATTTGAAGAACTATGGAGAAAAAGAGAAAAGGAGGTTCAAAAGAGATATAGAAGAGGAGCTCAACATTATGCTCCCAGGTGTTTAATAAATGTGATGATCACTGCTATCTAACTGATCACTGCTATCTAACATTCAAATAAAATTATTTGCTACAATCTCTTGGTATGTAAACCCCCTCAATATTTCTGAGCTTGAGAAAAGTTCATTGTAGATAGGTTATAGCTGGAGACTGAGAATTGAGTGTAAATACAGGGGTAATTAAGATTCCTCAAATATATAGGGCATATCTGCCAGTTTGTGGTCAGGATTTATTTCATCTTTCTTAGATATTAAAGAACAAAGTGATGCCAGCATGCTTGAAAACATTTAAGAAGTTAAGTTATGAGTTTATATGTTTCTGTCTTACAGCAGAGCAATAATTAAAATTTATAATTAAAATATCTTATATAGCAAATCCTATATTAAGATTGGCCACCAAATTTGGTTCATTTGTAAAAAAGCAAGTAACTTCAAGGTTGTTAAAAAAAAAACCAACCAAGCAACCAACCAATCAATCAATCAACCAGGTAAACAAATAATCCTTGGAAAGAAGAACTTAGAAACGTTTTCATTGAGTTTTTAAGTGGTTGCTGACATTTGGCCTTCACAGTCTGGTATCACAATTCTAGATATTACTTATGCCAGCAAAATTCTACCCTTCGGGTAGATGACAGCTTATTAGATTTCTCAAATTATACGTTTGGTAATAAAATCGCCTCATGGCTCAAGTACAAAAGAAACGGCATGCATATGTGTGAGTTTGCCTCCAAGATGACAGGATGTGAAATATTAATGGTGTTTACCTGATGAATATGAATTTACACAAAGTAAGCATAGTATTCTTTCTCTTTGTGAGAGAACTGGAATCATAAAATAAAAGATCAGTTTATAGAAATTAGGTATAATTTTATATTTAACTTGATTCTCAGGTTGGTTGAATAGCAGCAACGTGACTAAGACAGACAGTAAGAGGAAACAAGAAGGAGGAGAAGGGGAAGGGGAAGGGAAAGAAGGAGAAAGAGAAGGAGAAGAAGAAACAGCAAGTGTAAAGAACAGTGAATTTGGATCTAAAAGTTATTCGAATTCTACTGGTGTGACTTGTGTGGTATTGGGTAAGTTACTAACATTTTACGTGTTCAGTTTTCTATTCAGTAAAAAAAGGGCAGCCTCACAGGATGAATAATACATGTTCAAGGGGGGTTGCAAATTATAAATTACCATTATAACCTGAGTTCTTATTTTTAAGTGGATGGTTCCAAGCTAACTACCATCCAAGTATTTATTTCGTAGGGTAGAGGCAGGTTGAAATGTCTCCAATGGTCAAATCACAGACCAGATATGGTAATAAAGTTGTACCAAAAATAGAGTCTTTATAAAATTGCAATCTGGCCCCTCTGATGCTCCATGAGCTTCTGCATTTGTAGGCATTCTCACTTTAGCCTAACTCTAAAGTCACAGGAGGTGCCTGTCTGTAGAAAATTAATCAACATGAAATCTTTGTTCTATATGAAAAGTATGATGTGAAAGTGTGAGAAGATAAAGTCTGGGGAAAAAAGATGGTCTCTACTTGTTACTTTTGGTACAAATGGCATGCATCGAATCATACTTCAAAGTATTCTAATTATACTGAAAAAGCTATCTTACAGAAGCTTTGCAGCAAAGTGTATGTCTAGTGCATAAAATGACAGGTCCTGATAGGTAGCAGAGTTAGTTACTAGAAATTAGGCTTCCTGCTATTATGATCCTCTCATTTTGTTTCTTTCTTTATATCAATCTCCCTTTCTCCCTCCGTTTCTCCCACCCCTCACTTTCCCACTCTTTCTCTGAATTTAATTATCTAAAATTTTAGCTAAATAAGATAAACAAACAAAGAAATACTGTGCCTAAAACAGAGGTCTAGATGGATGTTTTTAAGAGTTTTCTTAGGCTCTTCAAGAAAATTAGAGTCACACTGTAAAAAGAAACAACCCCTTTTGGAGGGATTCCCTTTCACTTAGGGGCATTAAGCAGACATTAATAAAAAGAGAGCCAGGTAAGCTTTGTGTGTGGACCATTTGTCATCTTCATTAATAGATTTTAGATGGTGATTTAATCGGTTATTTCATGGTATCTCAAAATTCACAATTAATCTAGAAAAATCCTTACTGGGTTCTCTGCAAACATTTTTTCCTCCCCTAGATCTTTTTTCCTTTGATTCTACTGTCTGCATGGCTTCCACAACTTTTTTTCTTAAACAACTTAGGTGTGATTATGTCATTTCCTTTTGTTTGAAAATCTTTATTAACTCTGTTTATAACACTGTATGTACTGTCTTTAGACTATAGAAAAAAAGACTAATGCCTCATCATTCAATATCCCTCCTAATCTGACCCGATTTATTTTCACACACATCCCAACTCCTTAGACCAACCTACAGGTGAGGTCTCTATAGGTCTCATGACTCTATAGGTGTTCATGTTTCATTTTCAAATAATGTTCCTTGTGCTTCCACGAGGCCAAATCATTGCAAATCATTCTCTCATTTTTGCTAGAATAGCATTCGTCTTTCTACACCTGGCAAATTCTGCTCAGACTTCTGGATCAAGTATAACTTTCTATTTTTATGTATACTCTTTCCTGAATCCTCTAGGCAGGCAGTCTTTGTTTCCTCTGGGTTCCAGTAAGTAGTCTTATCTCCAAACTTCAATACATTTCCCATTGCCTTGCAGTTTATCTGTTTCCATATCTGACGTATCTGTGGACTATTAGGTCATCTGGACTGCATAACTCTCTACAGATTCCATAGCATATGGTATGGTGCTGGCCTAGGAGACAAGCAATTATTTGCTAAAATAAATCAAGGCTTCAGAGACTCTATTCTTTTCATTTTAAAATTTGCTTGGGTTGGTTCCTTTGTTTTAAAAAAAATCTTTAATTTTCAGAAGTATTTTAAGAATCTTGATTTTATATTCTAGGTAGGAACTAGTAGATTACAGCAAACCAGTGCCTCTAATGCATGTGAAAAAGGTAGATAAATTAAGAAAGTCATACTGGTTAATACTTCAAAAAGATCTATAGAATCAATAAGGACTAGGTGGAATAAACATTACAGATAAGAGACCTATACACAGGTGGACTGTTTATTGATAGATTTCTTTTCTTTTCTTTTCTTTTTTTTATTGTTGGGGATTCATTGAGGGTACAAGATGTATCACACACTGAGATTTTTTTTCTTATAGAAGTTTACCAATTTTGGGTTTGAGATGAGGGTCAAACATGGCCTATGTGGCCTTGCTGTGGTGTGGGTCTGGAACAGGGAATTGAAATCTTGAGGGACCACAGACATATGCAGTCGGCAATAACAGAATTTAAGTTCACAGGGAGTATTTACCAAAATCAACTATCTGTGGGACCATAAACAGCCTCTAGAAATTTGGAAATAGTGAGTTAGTTTCAAGTATGTTCTCTGATCACAATGGAATTAAATTAGAAGTCAGTAATAATATAACAAGAAAAGACACAACTGTCTGGGAATTAAATTACACATTCCTAAATAATATATGCATAATTAAGAAATCAAAATGAGAATTAATTTAAACGGAATCATAATGAAGATAGAAGGTATTTAAATTTGTGGAACACAACTAAAGCATTCAAGAGCAGTACTTACAGGGATATGTATACTTGAAAATACTCATATTAAAGAAAAGATTGAAAATTAAAGATTTAAAATTCCATCTCAGAAAGCTAGAAACAGAATAGCACGTATCAATCTCATGGGAAATAAAAGAAAAGCAAAAACAAATGTAAGAGCATAAACCAATGTAATAAAATGAGAATATCAATCAAGTTAAAACCTTTTGTTAAAAAAGGGAAAAAGATTAATAAAGCCAACAAAGCTCTAGTAAGAATGTTTAAGAAAAATGAGGCAAAATATAAATTATTGTTAGAAATTTTGATCCATTATTTAAAATCATCACACAAAGAAAATGCTTCATCAGAGAATTCTTCACATATTTAAGAGACAAATTAACATCAAAATTATGCAACTTCTTTCAGATAACAGACAATGAGGAAATTATTACCACATTTTTGTTTTAAAACAAGGTGAGTATAATCACAAATCTGACAAAAATGTTGTAAAGGAAAATTAAAGTCCAATATCTCCCATAAACATAGAGGTAAAAATTATTAATAGCACATTATTAATTAATTCAAGTGACTCTCAAAAAGGAAAATGCAACACAACCAAGTGATGTTTATTTCACCTGTGATTTTGCATTTCAAATTCAATGTGATTCACTATAATAATAGAGAAAAATTATATGATTTCTTAATAGATATAAACTTATTCTCAATGGAGTAAGTTTCAAAATCTGTTCTTGATATGTATACCATGGAATGCTATGGAGCCATAAAAAGATGGAGACTTCATATCTTTTATGTTTACCTGGATGGAGCTGGAACATATTCTTCTTAGTAAAGTATCTCAAGAATGGAAGAAAAGTATCCAATGTACTTACTACTATTATGAAATCAATATATAATCACCTGCACATTCATATAAATGGTAAAACGTAACTATAGTCCATAAAAAAGGAGGAAAGAGGAGGGAGAGGAGAGGGTAGGGGAGAGGGAGGGTATTTGGTGGGACCTCACCTAATGGGCATAATGTAATGGTACATTTCAAAACCAATAGGAATAAAGTGTAAATGTCTTACCACAATAAATAAGTAAGTGAGGTGATGGTTATGTTAATCAGTTTGATGTAAGCTTTCCACATTGTATGTCAAATTAGTACATTGTACCCTATAAATGCATTAATGTACACAGTTATAATTTAATAAAGAAAAAAGAGGAGGAAGAAAAAAATAAAGTAGATAATTAAATAATGGAACATATTAGATCACATATTTTGATGATTAGTTCCATACTTGATGATAATTAGCTCCATATTAGATCCATATTTGTTTGGTCATGTGATTCATGACAGAGGTGACAATATATTGGAGTTGGAAATATATGGTTTTTAATAAATGATTTGGTTCAATTAGATAGCTGTTTGACAGAAAAAATATCCTGACCCCTGTCTTGTATCATATGCCAAAGTCAATTTCATGTGAATTTCAGATTCAAAGGAAAGGATAAACAAATCCTTTATAAGAAAATATAGACTATTATTTTTTAACTTGATTTGGTATATTACCTAAAAAGGACACCTACCATTTCTAAGCACAAAGGGAAAAAAATGATAAATAGGACAATATAAAATCACAATCTTTTTTCATCAAAAGACAATATTAAGAAAATGAAAAATGAAACCCATGGAATGTGAGAAGATCTTTGAAATAAATGACAAAAACTCATATTCAGAATATTTAAGTTTCCTACAAATCAATAAGATAAAAGATTATAATAGTAGAAAAAGTGGGCAAAAACTTGAACAGATCTTTCACAAAGAGATGTCCAAATGGCCAACAAATACATGAAGAGCAGCTCAATTTTATTATTCATTAGAGAAATGCAAATTGAAACGACAATGCAGTAGCTCTACATGCATGCCAAAATGGCTAAAATCAAAATGAGAGAGAATGCTTAGTGTTGGCAAGAATGTGGATCAAGTGAAGTTCTTATTCAGTATTGTTGGGAGAGTAAATAGGAGTAGTCACTTTCTAAAGCTGAGCATATAAACAGACATTGACCTTGCCATTCAACAGATAATCACTAACATTACCTAAGAACTGGAAACTGAAATGCCTATCAAGTAGAATGGATTAATATTAGTTCAACCAAATGAAGTTGTTGGTTTTGTAAGTCACATAGTCTAAATATTGGCCAATATCATGTTTTCCACAATATCGTGGTATACTGGACACACTAGTACAGGATAGCAATGAGATACAGAGTCACAGCCATATGCTATAGCATAGATGAAATAATAAAAATGAGATAAGCAAAAAAAAAATTCAGTCATGTTTCCATTTAAACAAAGAAAAAAAGAAAAAGAAGAAAAACCCAAGAACCCAGCCCCCCCCCCCAAAAAAAAAAAACAATTAAACTAACCTATGCTGCTAGAAGTAAGGATAGCTTCATGTCATCCTCGCCAAGGTAAAGTTATCGAAGGGAACACGAATGAGTTTTATTGGGTTGTTGGATGCAGGCAATCTGTTTATTCTTGATCTGGGTTCTGATTTTACTGACGCAAGCGATTTCAGAAAATTTATTGTCAGATACAAGTATGAAGTGTCACTTTTCTGTATGTAAATTGTACTTCAATAAAAGGTTAAAAAATTAACTCAAGAAGCAGATGCAGGAACATATAAAAATTACAATTTGTGTGTTGTTCTATATGTAATGACATTAGAAAATTACTTGAACCACTGAATGGAATCTACACTATCTATTATGAATATTCAGTGATAGTTGGAGCCTTTTAAAAACTTTCCACAGCACATTTTTAATGTTTCCCTTTCTGTTTAACTGAACGTATCTTTCAAGGTCTACCATTAATACATTTGCGGTGCATCTTTCAAGGGTATATGTGCAAGTTAGTAAATGTGGAATGTAAATGTCTTAACACAATAACTGTGAAATTGCCAGGAAGGCTATGTTAACCAGTGTGATATAAACCGGTCTGTGAAACTAGTGTATGATGCCACATGATCATATCAATGTACACAGCTATGATTTAATAAAAAATAAGTACATAAATACATAAGTAATAAAAAAAAAATCTGTGAACTGTTGTGTCCAAAAGAACAAGAGTTCTCAGTGTCTGTATCTCAGCATCTCAGTTCAATTGCTGAGTGAACTTGTCTGGATGATAAATAGGAGGAAGAATCTTTAATAAAAATGGATAGCCATTTGCAAAAAAATGAAACCAGACCCTTATCTTATACCACATATAAAAATCAACTCATAGTGGATTAAAGACTTAAATGTAAGACTTTAAAGTGTAAAACTTCTAGAAGAAAATGTAGAAAAAATAGCCTATGTTTTTGCTGTTATAGCCTAAAAGATCATTGGCCTTGGGATTGGCAATGATCTTTTAGGCTATAACAGCAAAAACAGGCAAGAAAAGCAAAAATAAAACATCAAATAAATATGCTTCTGCACAGCAAAGGAAACAATCAACAAAATGTAAAAGGTAACCTACTGAACAAGAGAAAATATTTGCAAATTATATATCTGATAGAGGTTGACATCTAAAATACGCAAGGAAATCATACAAATAACTCAATAGCAAAACAAACCTAATTTTAAAAAGGGCAAGAATCTCAATAGGCAATATTTGAAAGACATACACGTGGTCAATAGGCATATGAAAAGATATTCAGCATTACGAATTAAATGCAAATTAAAGTCATAATTAGATGTCACTTTGCTCCTGTTAATTTGGCTATTATCAAAAATATAAGAGATAACAAGTGTTGACAGGTTGTAGAAAAAAAGGAACACTTATACTACGTTCCTGGGAACATAAAATGGGCAGAAGCTATGGAAAACAATATGGAGGTTCCTCAAAAAATGAAAAATAGAACCATTATATAACTCAGCAATGCTACTTCTTAGTATATAAACATGTGTAAAGGAAATGAAATCAATATCTCACAGAGATATCTGTGCTGCCACATTCACTACAACATTACTTACAGTAGCCAAGAAATGAAAGCAATGTAAATGTCCAATGACAGGAGAATGGGTAAAGAAAATGTGGTGTTCATATATGCAATGGAATATTATTTGACCACAAAAATAAAGAAACTTGTTATTTCATGATTGCCACATGGATGAACCTGAATGGTATTATAGTAAGTGAAATAAACCAGATACAGAAAGACAAATTCTGCATTATCTTATTTGCATATGGAATCCAAAAAAGACAAACTCATAGAAACATAGAGTAGATTGGTGTTTAACACGGGCTGGAGTGTGGGAAAAATGGAAAGATGATGGTTAAAGTATACAAATTCTCAGTTATAAAGTGAATGCATTCTGGACATACAATACACAGCGTGGTGACGATAGTTAACAATATTGCATTTCATGCTTGAAATTTTCAGAGAATAGATTGTGTCTTCATGACACCTCACACCCCTATAGAAACACACACAAAATAGAAACTGTGAGGTAGTATCTGTGGTAATCACTTGATAATATATAAATATATCAATTCATCATAATGTATAAATATGTCGATCAAGGTGTACACCACACAACTCGAATATACATAATTTTTATTTGTCAATTACACGTCAATGAAACTGGAATAAGGAAACTAGAAATTATTAAGTATTCATACGTATTTAAGGATTCTTCTACTTTTGGAGCACACTTTTCCATTGTGTAACAGGAAATGTTATTTGCCTGAATGATATAAAGATTAGAACAATTATTGACTTTGTGCATCTATATCAAATAGATGTAGAGTTGTTTTAAGTCATTGAAGTGAAACTGATCAAGTCACATCACTTCTAACAGGAGCTTTCTCTTTCTCTCTGGTGATAACACAATGTCGCAGCTTGCACTAAAATCTGTTAGGATGGAGGTTGGTAATGTGGGGTTTAGAACTGTTTCTTCTCTTAGGACAACACAGTAACACACATAATGTTCTTTCATTGAAACAAAATGATAGTTTTAAATCAGTGTTGAAAACTTGACTGCTTTGTGATAGGTAAATATATGTTTTTAATGAGGTATTTAAAAAAATAGTCATTCATGAAGAATAGGTTCTCTATGATATGAGCTGTTTTATGTCATTTGATGGTAATATGGTAATGAGTTTTTTTTTAGGACAAAATTTATGTAATATTGATTGCCACAAAAGGCGTCTCTTATAAAAAAAAATAAAAAAAAAATGTGCCTGCATTGCAATTTCTTTACTTTAACATGAACAATACTAACTAGACACAAAATTGAAAAGAAGCTTGGGGAATCCTAGTGTCTGACAGCTTATGCATCTAATTACAGAGTTGTCATCAGAAATATGATTGTGTTGGAGGGAGGAAGTTGGAAGACAGTAATGGGAAGGCAGTGACAAAAACAAAGAATAACATTGTCTCTTTGTATCTGGATCACTGTCCTTGGGATCATGAGGGCATCTGCAGTGCTCATTAACCCTTTGACAGGTTGGCGCAAGAGACATAGCGGTGCTGCTAAATCGAGCATTGACACTAGATGCTTGAGACAGATACAGCAAACGGTTTTTAATAAATCTTGTTTTGTTTTGTTTTGGTTCAGATTTTAGTATTATTGAAAAAATAATTTAAATTTCAAATTGTTCTTTTTAACTTGATGAAATTGTTCTTGCTTTTTGGAATGGAAAAGGGAATGGAAGGACTAAGTTATGTTTTCTGACTTGTCTCTCTCAACCCTAGACAGTTCAGGAGGAATGAAGCCATATAGCTGTGGAGGCCATGGCCAGGTTCTCCTATACCTAAGGGTATTACAGAGACTCTTAGATTTACCTTTACTAACCTTTGGTAGGCTGGATTTCGTTCACAGAAAAAAAAAAATTGACTAAATGGACTGAAAAATCTTGGCCTTGTATGAAAAGGCCCCAGGCATATGGAAAGAGATGAGAGTGTGAAAATTCTGTGGGCTCCTCTTGTGGCACTTTATAGTTTTGAATTTCCTGCTCAGGTGTGCTTGACATGCCTTTCCTCTGCCTCTAGCAGGGCCATGTACTTCTAAAGGTCAGAAGAGGGATTAGACATAAACAGAGCATCCGAATTTCCCCATACGTTACCCATCAGTTCTGTGTACTGAGAATAAGAACAAACACTGGGGACACAAACACTAGTACAGTGTGGACCCTGTTCGGAAGGAGCATCCAGAGATGACAAGCAGGCAAACAAGTAAGGTCCACAGAGGGTCACAGGGACTCTGAGAAGTCAGGGTTGAGGAAAGAGGCAGTAGTCATGTACTGGCTTGTAACATAGGTCTTCAAGTTATTTTTGTCCCAAGGACCCATTTAAAACTTGATGTTGTGAATCTCAAGCAAATGCTCGTCAAAACTATTTAATAGATATATAATTAGATAAGACTTATGTTTGGACCGTAAGTTTTGTTTTACAGAGCCACAATCACTGCCCTAACTCATGAGCATATGAAAAGGAAATAAATGCATATTTTTTTCTGGGTTACTTTGAAAATGCCTAAGACAGAGGGAAAGAACCTGGACACTGGTTCTGGCCTTAGTTTTGGAACTGACTGGCTGTGTGATCTTGGTCAAGTCATTTAACTTAGGCCTCAGTTTCCCTATATAGAAAATAAGATATTCCCCCATTCTAGATTGTAATGATTATAGAAAAATCAAAAGTAATCCCTAGAGGAAGAAAAAAAATCTAGGTGTAAGTTCTTAATAATATTATTCTGTCTATAAAACAAACTTTAGAGACAGCAGTTGTATGAATTTTGACTGCATCACTTTGCAACAAAGATATTTGCACCAGATTGTTCATTGCAGCTCAATTCCTAATTGCCAAGTCATGGAAGAAGCTCAAGAGCCCATTGACCCATGAATGGATTAATAAATTGTGGTATATGAACACCAAGGGATACTATGCAGCCTTTAAAAATATGGAGACTTTACCTCTTTTATGTTTACATGGATGGAGCTGGAACATATTCTCCGAAGTAAAGTATCTCAAGAATGGAAGAAAAAGTATCCAATGTGCTCAGTACTTTTATGAAACCAGTTTGTATTTACTCACACTTTCTTATGTAAGATAGATCACAACTATAGCCCAGGATGAAGGAGTAGGGAGGGAGGGAGAGTAAACGGTGGGACCACATCTATGGAGCATATTGCAAGGGGACAAGTCAAATCTATCAAGTACAGAACATAAATGTCTTAACACAATAATCAAGTAAATGAGGCAAAAGCTATATTAATTAGTTGTAAGCACTCCAAATTGAATAAAAAAATCAATACATTGTATCCCACATGTGCATAATTGGATTTATGATCTATGTGTATATGACTTAATAAAAAGAAAAAATTAAAGGTTTTTTAAAAAATATAAAAAACGAAATTCAAACCAAATTGGAAGCCAGAGGAGATGACTCTCAGGAAATCCATCTGCTTGAAATCCCCCAGTTTCCACTTGGAAGTTAGGATCTCTAGATATTTATTCATAATTTGATGAATCATTTCATTTTTTATCTTTGAGTCTCCTAATTAATACAAAGATTCTAAATTGTGACTGGGATCCATGGAGTATCTAGTAAATGGTCCTTATCATAAATCTTTGTAGAAAACTCAGAAGAGAACAAGGTAAAACTGTGAATTTTATAAATTAAATTCTATTTCCTGCTTTAGCTACTTAGGACTTCTATACTTGACTTAACATCAGCTCCCCATGTTGAATTTGCTCCTCTGTCCAATCCCTGTATAATGCACTGTCAGATTAACTTTTTAAAGTAGCTCCCTGTTCAGTAAGTTTCTGTGTTGATAGAAATGTTTTGTATTTCTTCTGTTCAAGATAGAAGGTACTAGCTATTGAACACTACTGAGCATTGGCCAATGCAATTGAGGAGTCAATTTTTCATTGTAGTTACTTTTAATTAATTTCAATTTAAACTGAACTAAGTATACACACCGGTGGCTTCCTCAGTGAACATTATAGTTCTAAAGCATAGCCTGGACCATGTCTGTACTCTACTCAAAACTTTTTATGGATTTGCTCTGTATAAAATGTCATAAGCTGGAATTTAAGAAATTCCATAATCTGTTCTCAAACTTTGCCTTTCATACAATTCGTATTTCATCCCAAGTAAATATTTGTGGTTCTCAAACCTATCTCCTATTTTCCAACAACCATATTTTCCTTATGGTGGTTTTTGTTTTGTTTTGTTTTTACTGAGAATGATATTTTAACATATCTATTTAATTATATCTGATATTAAAATAGCTCAACTCTATTTTTCCCACCTGAATAAGGTCTTAATCTCATTCACATCAGCTAGTATCTCTCATACTCGCGAAATCCCTCTCTTATAACATTTAGTACATTTTACTATATGCCGAAGACAATTGTCCATATTAATCCTGTGTCTATTTTGACTCCTTCCACATAGAGAGGATATGACTTAATCAGTAAGCCAAAGCCAGTAGAATTGGGTTTAAATCCAAGTGACTTGATTTCCTTCCTGTGTAGTGATTAGCACAATGCCAGGCACACAGCAAGTGCTCAGTGAATGCTAACTATTATGTAAGCACCAAAGATCTCAGCTCAGGATTTTCACAGGCAGACGGCCATCACTACTTTTGATGCACAAATGAAAGACCATATTACTTCATTGTATCTTATGCTCTAAGACTTATGAAAGAAGCTTGCTCTCTCTCACAGAAGGTGCTCTTAATCTACATTCATCTTTCTCTTTTTCACCAAAAAGTGGAGTTTGAGGTAGAATGTCAAGAAGGAGGACTTGAAACCCAGCCCCAGGGCAGGTCAGCAGGTCAGCAGAAAGCTATTCCCTGGTCCAGGCTGCCCCCCCGCCCCCTCCCTCCCATCCAGGGAAATCATGTGGCTTCCCAGTTCCCTGCCATCCATTGTGTTCTCATGCCAAAATCCACTGTTTGCAGCACCACAGTTGAATGGCTTATTTTCTTTTGTCCTTAGCTTGGATGGAATTGTAAAAATACGTAGGTTAAAATAGAAGAGCACAAATTTAAACAGAAGCTGCCCCTTTCAGCATTTGAGAGAATTCTCAAATTTTGATTTTTCCATGATGGCTGAAATCGAATGCTTTCTAAACTGTGAATTCTCTAGATTTTGTTAAGAAATATATATAATATATAAAATTCTAGTAAAATCTTGGTGATTATCTTTAAATTTGGTAAATTGATGTTTGGTTTAAAAACATTTAAAACATTTCATTATTTTCACCTGAAAAAAATTATTTGAACCAGCTTCTGACTTACTTTTACCTAGTGATAGTAACTGACATTCTTTCAAAAGATATAAAACATTGGGGGTTAAATCCCAATCTTCTATTTACCAAATGTGTCAATAATTTTCTGTGTTTGAATCTGTGCCAGGCCACCTAAAACTACACACCTCCCAATGTTAATTAATTTCACTGAGTCAAAGTTTTCTCATTTATGAACTAAGCTCCTTAAAAATTTTCACCTCACAGAAATATGTTTTAACTTTAATTTAGCAAGATGAAGTGAATAAAGCACTTTAGCTATTACCTGGTACACAGTATAATAATTAACTACCTTCCCTGTGTAATTTGTATTAAAATAAATACTGTATAATATTTAAGAATAGTCACTCCTTTAACTGAACTCGTTGTAACTCCACCATGTTGACTGCACTGTTTTTTAAATCTATTTTTCTTTACTGGAAAGTTGCATTGTTTGTACAAAGAACTACTACTTACAGATTATCAAGGTTAACCAATCAATTGTTAACACTTTGCCCCAGTTATCTTTGCTCTCTTACCATATGTGCTCTCTCTCTGTAATACACATCTACAGAAATATACGTGCGTGTGTTGTTCCTGAACCATTTGAAAAAAAAGGAAGTCATGTCTTTTTATTGCTAACTACTTCAGGGTATATTTCCTGAGAAAAGGACTTTCCCTTAATATAAACACAGTATAGTTATTCACCTCATAAAATTTGACATTAATAAAATACATTTGTCTAATCTATAATCCATATTCCAATTTTGTCAATTGAACCAATTATACTCTTTATGGTGTTTTTTTTTTTTTTTTTTTTTCATTCAGTACAAGACCTAAGCCCAAATCGATTATTATATTTTGTTCCTCTTACTCTTGTTCCATTAATCTGGAACTCTACTTGAGCCTTTCTTTGTCTTTAATGATGTTAATGTTTGTAATTATCTGAGCCTAGAAGGTCCCCACAATTCTGCCTTCTAGAGTTTATACCTTTGCATGATCTCCTATTCCCTAAATATGGGATAGTTTTAGTGACTTGATTGTGATAAATAGAACATGGCTAACGTTATATGATATCATTTCCAAGATTAGATAATAAAAAAGCAGTGACCTCTCTGACTTTCAAGGTTCTTATTCTGAAGGACACAGAAAAGGACCTGCGCTATAGAAAAGCCCATGTTAGGAGGACCTGATGTCTGCAACCAATAGCCAGAGGGGATCTGAGACCAGTTTAAGAGCTGCATGAGTGAGCTTGGAAGTGGATTTTCTCCCAGTCCATCCTTGTGATGACTGTCATCAGCTCTGCCTGACACCTTGATGTAGCCTTTTGAGGAACCCTGAGCTAGAGGCGCCCAACTAAGCAATTCCTAGATTATTAAAATACAGAAACTATGAATAATTTTTCAAAAAAATGTTTGTTGTTTTGAACCTCTGTGTTTTGGAATAATTTGTTATGCAGCAATAGATAGCTCATACAAACTGTTTTACATATAAAACATTACTTTTTGCACAATTTTAATATATGATTGGTGTCCACAAAAATAATCAGACATGTAGGTCCCTTTTTTTTTTTTTTTTTTTGGAAGACTAAAATTTTATTTTATTTTATTTATTATTATATATTTTGGGATTCATTGAGAGTGCAAAAGAATTAGGTTACACTAATTGTGGTTGTTAGGTAAATCTCTCTTATAATTGTGTCCTACCCCAAGAGGTGTGCTATACACCGTTCTACCTTCTCCCTGTTCCCTCATTCCCCTAACCCTAACTTTGTTTTAGATCATTTACTACCTTCATATTAGAATTGAGTACATTGGATTCTTGCTTCTCCATTCTTGTAATGCTTTACTATGAAGAATGTGTCCCACCTTAGTCTAGGTTAATACCAAAGATGTAAAGTCTTCATCTTTTTGAGTGGCTGAATAGTATTCCATGGTATACATATATCACAGCTTGTTCATCCATTTCTGAGTTGGTGGGCATTTATGTTGTTTCTACATTTTTGTGATTGTAAATTGACTTGTGATAAATAGTTTAGTGCAAATTTCCTTATGATATAAGTTTTTTTTTTGTTTGTTTTGTTTTGTTTTGTTTTGTTTTTTTCCTTCTTGGTAGATGCTTAGTAAGAGGATTGCAGGATCAAATGGGAAATCTAATTTGAGTTTTTTGAGAATTCTCCATATTTCCTTCCAAAAAGGTTGTATTAGTTTGCAGTCCTACCAACAGTGTGAAAGTGTTCCCTAGTTTTCACACCCATACCAGCATCTGTAGCTTTGAGACATTGTGATATGTGCTATTCTCACGGGGTTTAGGTGCTATTTCAGTGCAGTTTTGATTTGCATTTCTCTGATGATTAGGGACGATGAGCATTTTTTTCAAATGTTTGTTAGCCATTTGTCTGTCTTCTTTAGAGAATGTTCTGTTCATGTCACCTGCCCAGTGATATATGCCCAGAGACTGTAGGCTTTTTTTGGTTGATTAATTTGAGTTTTCTGAATATCCTAATTAACAAACTTTTGTATATGCCAAAAACAGCCAGGTTGAGAAGCTAATCAATGACACAATTCCCTTCACAGTAGCTAAAAAAAAAAGAAAGAAAGAAAGAAAGAAATACTGGGGCGTGTACCTAACAAAAGAGGTGAAGGATCTCCACAAAGAAAATTACAAAATCAGTAGCAGAACATATTAACAAATAGAAAAATATACCATGTTCCTGGCTGGGAAGAATCAATATTGTTAAAATGTCTATACTTCCCCCAACAATCTACAGGCTCAATGCAATCCTCATTAAAATACCAATATCATACTTTCAAAATTTGGAAAAAATAATTCTTCATTTTGTATGGAACCAGAAAAACCCTATATAGTCAAGGCAATTCTTAGAAATAAAAACAAAGCCAGGGGCATCAGCTTACCAAACTTTAGGCTATGCTACATGGCCATAGAGGTCAAAACAGCATGATATTGGCACAAAATAGAGACATTGACATTTGGAACCAAATAGAAAACCATGAAATGAAACTCACATCTTACAGCCAACTGATCTTTGATAAATCAAACAAGAACATACACTGGGGAAAAGAATGTCTATTCAATAAATGGTGTTGGGAGAACTAGATAATCACATGTAAAAGACTGAAACTGGACCTGCTCCTTTCTCCACTTACAAAAATTGATTCAAGATGGATAAGGCATGAAACAATAAAAATCCTTGAAGAAAGTGTGGGGGAATACTTGGAAGATATTGGCATGGGGAAAGATTTTATGAAAACTGCTGGCTCTCTACTTTCTTCTCTCTTTCTCATCTCTCCCTCTCATTCTCTTCACTTTCTCTAATATAAAATAAACTTATACTTTTATATTCTAAAAAGAAAAAAAGACTTCTGTAGCAATTGCAATAACAGTAAAAATAAACAAATGGGACTTAAAGTGAATAGCTTCTGTACAGCTAAGGAGACAACAACCAAACAAAATGACAACCTTCAGAAGGTTAAAAGATGTTTGCATACTATGAATAGGTCTCTATTTTTTATATTACATGGCTAGATACTTTCCAGACAGCCCTTGTGCACTGAAATATATAGAAATTCAATTACCTTACAAGGCAAAAGAATATTACATTTTGATATTTTGTTTTGCTCAGTTATTTACCATTTGAGAAAATCTTACCATCAGCAAAATTACCCAAGGAGTAGAGTAGATAACCCACGTTCTCTTTGTATATTCATGGCAAGTATATACAAGGTGCAAATACTTGACTAGTGGAAGGAAGGCCTTAAGTCAACAAGACTTTGAAGTAGGAAGCCCTCGACCATCCTTCCCCTCAAAATTCACCAATTCAGGAACAAATGATTGACAAATTCTCCATGAGAAATCCAGATATTGAGGGGAAAGCTCTTATACTTCAAGAGATGTGTGATGCCCCTTTTGCTGCCCCCAGCACAGCACCTGACTATCCAAACACCTGACTAATGTATTAGTACCCACATATTTTCATGTTGAAGCTGTGTTTTCAAATGATTGTCTCCTTTTCAATAAATTATTCTCAGATTGAAATGGTTGTAAAATTCTATTTCCTTTACAAGGTATTTGTTAATGGTACAAAAGATACTGGGATCCATCCCTTTTTCCACATCTAAGCAATTTGTATTCTTGCCAACATACCAAAAACCCCCTTTTTGAAATATCTCTGTAACTATGCCTTTTACTTTTTCCTTTATTTATTTATTTATTTATTTATTTATTTATTTATTTATTTTTAATTGGCTGGGTTTTTATGGTCACGTCTTCGGCTGCCTGCAACAACCAAGAAAATTTTGTTATTTTTATTCATTATGATTTCTTTTAAAAAAACTGAATTTTAAAATCTTAAAAAAAAAAAAAAAAAGTCAACTTCCAGATATCTCAGTCTTGGATCTGTTTATCCAACACACGCACTGTCTTCTTTACTAAGTCCTTCAGAGCAATGCCGGCAGTTCCTTCCTCCAAAGAGTAGAAGGATAGAGCAGTGGTTTTCAAACTTCCTAGTTTCTAACTCTTTTTACCTTCTTAAGAAAAATATTGAATAACTCAAAGAGATTTTATTTAGGTGTATTATAGCTATCAATATTTATAATATTAGAACATAAACAGAAAATTGTAATTAGTTATTTCATTAAAAAATAATATTATTAAACCCATTACATATTAACTTAGCATAGCATAAATTTTAGAAAAATAACTATACTTTCAATAAGAAAAATAATGTTAGCAAGAAGAGTTATGGGTTGTATTATTTTACTTTTTAATCTCTTTAATGTGTGGCTTAATAGAAGACAATTAGATTTTCATACTTGGGCTGCAATCACCCCATTATGATATGCTGTTTTGGCTCAAGTATTAAAAGGAAATCTGGCTCAGGTAGACAAGGAATTGAAAAAAGAAGTACATGAATAGCCTTTTCAGATAATTCCTCCTTTAAATTCAGTAAGTAGTAGTTTCTTGAAGGTTAATTGCAATGTGGATTTGAAACCATATATTTTAATAACATTTTAATACTCTACCAATAAACTTTTCATACTCTGTTACTTTAACATTTGCCAGGTTCTTTTGCAATGGATCTTTTTACCTATGCATGACTTTGTAACATCTCTCATTGTCATTCAAAAATAGTATTTCACTGAGTGGTGCATATTTTCTAAGTGCTGATACATCTCGTAAATACAAAACCCCCTACAATTGTTAATATACCCACAAGTACAAGTCTCATTTGAAAAATTTAATACTGATAATCTGCTAAACACCTGGTGGCAGGAATACATTTTCTAAGATTTTAATTTTTGCTTAAAAGTTTTAATTATAGCACTGGCAACAGATACTGTTAGTTGTTTTTTGTGAAGTGACAAACTGACTTCATTCATTTTTAAGAGAAAGTATGCCAAATGCCTACTTCTTTTTTAAAATAGCTTTATTGATGATATCAGGTGTGTTCTGGGTGTTATGGCCATAGACTTAAAGAGTTTTATTGAGATATGGTTCATGCACCATAAAATTTGTCAATCAGACTTTTATAATTCAATGGTTTTCAGTATATTCATAGAATTGTGCTATCACTACAACAATTTTAGGGCTTTTTTTTTTTTTTTTTAGACAGAGCCTCACTCTGCCACCCTGGGTAGAGTGACATGGCTTTTCACAACAACCTTAACTCTTGGGCTCAAGTGATCCTCTTGCCTCAGCCTCCCAAGTATCTAGAACTACATTGCCTGGCTAGTTTTTCTATTTCTAGTACAGATGGGTGTCTTACTCCTGCTCAGGCTGGTCTCAAACTACTGACCTCAAGTGATCCACCTGCCTCCGTCTCCCAAAGAGCTAGGACTACATGTGTGAGCCACGGTACCCAGCTCAATTTTAGGACATTTTCATCACCCCCAAAAGAAACTTTATACCCATTAGCAGTGACTGTCCATTTTAGTCTAACTCCTAAATCCTAGAAAACTACTTTTGAATCTCTTTGGATTTGCTATTCTGGACTTTATAATAACTGGAATCATACAATGTGTAGTCTTTTGTTTATGTCTTCTTTCATTTATCATGCTGTTTTCAAGATTGATTCATGTTGTAGCATGTACAAATACTCCATTCTTTATTATAGCCAAAGACTATTCCCTTATGTAGATACATCATATTTTGTTTATTTATTCATCAGTTGATGGGCATGTGGTATTTCCAACTTCAGCTATTATCAGTAATGTTGCTATGAAAAGTTATGTACAAATTTTTTAAATTGTACACAAACTTAATGGACACACTGTATAATTAGCCATTTGTATGCTTTCTTTTGAGATCAAAATTGTTGCCTAATTTTAATTGGATATTTGTCTTTTTATTGTTTCGTCTTAAGTACATTATATAGTCTGTGTATTAGACCCTTATCTGATAAAATAATTTGCAAATATTTTCTCCCATTCTATGGGTTATCTTTTTACGTTATGATGGTATCCTCTGGAGTACAAAAGCTTTTACTTTTAAGGAAACCTCATTTATCTATTTCTTTCTTTTGTCGTTTGTGCTTTGGTATTATATCTAAGAAATTATTTGTTAACTCATGGTCACATGAGTGAAAAAGATTTATTGCTATATTTTATTTTAAGTGTATTATAATTTTAGCATTCATACTTAGATATATAAGCCATTTCAAGGTAGTTTTGTAAATAATGTGTAGTAAGGTTCCACATTTCTTTTTTAATGAGGGGGCAAGAGGAGCATCTGGGTACCTAGTTTTCCTACCACCGTTTGTTGATAAGACTTCTTCTTTAATGGAATTATCTTGGCACCCTTGTGAAAAGGCAAATGACCATGAATATAAGGGTTAATCTCAGTTTTCTAAGTTTTCTTTCATTGACCTGTATGTCTATCCCTCAGTCAGACTGCTGAGGAATTACTATAATTTTGTTGTAAGTTTTGAAATCCAGAAGTGTGAGTCCTCGAACTTTATCCTTTTTCAAAATGTTTGCTTTTTTTTTTACATACCCAATTCTGAATAGCCATAGTTTGTTGCTTGATGTCTTAAAAAACACCTTTCAAGCAAAAATTATGTTCTATGACAAAAGTAGCTAATTTAACTCTTGAGTGAATCACACAAGTCTTTCCTTGAGAAGACCATTGTCCTTTATAACATGTAGCAGAAATGATTTATGCTAACTTTTTATTCATTGCAAAAATTATTAAAGGATGTTTATTCATAGGTTAAAAACTAGAAAAATTAATATATCTTACTGCTTTGTCAAGACATCCTTAAGAGAAAGTAGCTTTCCCCCCAAGTGTGTGGCAGTGAAGAACACAATGATTACTGAGTTGGGTACATTTTGTTGCTACTGCCTTGATTCTTTTTAAGGCATCAGCAGTCCTGCCAACCATTGATACTGCACATAAGTATATATGTCAACATAGTGAAAAAGTAAATTTTTAAGCATATATGGTAGGACCTCTATAGTTGACCACCTCCCTACATTGACCACCTCCTTAAGTTGATTTCATTTTCATAGACCAGACATGCACCACATGTACGTGTCAGTACAGTAGATCTAGTTCTTTATGTGGACCACCTCCATATGTTGACTAATTGTTTACACTCTCTTGGGTGGTCCACTTACAGAATTCTACTACATGTAGTAATATAAAATCTGATTTTATAAATTCTGTGGTGAGTAAACTCAAAGGGCTGTTGACTAGCCACTAGCTATAGGAAACAAAGTCAGCTTAAAAAAAAAGTTTTATTGTATGTATTTAAGGTATATGACATGGTGGTTTGATATACTTATCTTGGTAGACATATACACAGAGAAGTGTTTACTACTCGAGAAAATTAATGTACTCATCATCAAAGCTTTATTGTAGTTATTTATTTTTACCTTGAAGATCATCAATGTTTTAGTTCATGTTTCTTAAGATATATTCTTAAAACTTTCTACTCTAAAAATTATTTATTTATTTCATTTTGCTCTGATTGCCCTTGGCTAGCCTCTAGAAGAGTTTTTCCAACATTTTCTTCTAAAATTCTTATGGTTTCATGTCTTAGACTTAAGTCTATAATCCATCTTGAATTATTATTAGTGGGTGGTGAGAAATATGTATCCTATTTCAATCTTCCGCATGTGCCTATACAATTTTCCCTGTACCATTTATTGAATAGCATCCCTTTCTTCAATGTATATTTCTTTCTGGTTTGTCAAAGATCTGATGGCAATATGTAAATAATTTTACATCTGGGTTTTCTGTTCTGTTCCATTGGTCTGCGTCTTTATTTTTGTGCCAATGCCATGCTATTTTGGTTACTATAGCCCAGTAAGATAGTTTAAAGTCTGGTAAAGTTATATTTCCAGATTTGTTCTCCTTATTTAAGGTTGCTTTGACTATTTGGGCACTTTTTCTTTTTCCTGGACCAAGCATAGAATCATTTTTTTCTAGATCTGTGAATAATGATTTTATTTTGATGGAGATTGTTAAATTTGTAAATCATTTTGTGTAACAGGGACATTTTAACAATGTTGATTCTGCCAATCCATCCATGAGCATATGTCTTTCTATTTTTTTTTTTTTTTTAAACATCATCTGTAATTTCCCCTCAGTGATTCATGGAACTTGATTAAATTAAACTCTGTGTACAGCCAAAGAAACAATCAGCATAGCAAATGGACAACCTGCAGAAAATATTCACATGCTATATATCATCTAATAAAATGCGAATAACCAGAAATCTATGAAGAATTCAAGCAAATCAGCAAGAAAAAGCTAAAACAATCCCATTAAAAAGTGGGCAAAAGACATGAACAGAAGCTTTTCAAAAGAAAATAGACTAATGGGGTGGCACTTGTGGCTCAAAGAAGTAGGACGCCGGCCCTATATGCCAGAGGTGGCAGGTTCAAACCTAGCCCTGGCCAAAAACTGCAAAAAAAAAAAAAAAAAAAAAAGAAAGAAAGAAAGAAAGAAAGAAAGAAAGAAAGAAAGAAAAAGAAAGAAAGAAAATAGACTAATGGACAATAAACGTGAAAAAAAAATCTTACTGTCACTAATCATCAAAGAAATGCAAATCAAAACCACAATGAGCTATCACCTAACCCCAACGAGAATGGTTTTTATCAAAAAATCCTAAAAGAACAGATGTTTGCATGGATGTGGAGAGAAAGGAACACTTACAAACTGTTACTGTGTTGGCAAACACAACCTCTATGAAAAATTGTATGAAAATTCCTCAAAAAAATAAAGGTAGACCCACCATTTGATTTAGCAATCTCACTATTGGGTATTTACCCAAAGGGGGGGGGGATTTATCAGAGACACATGTACTTTGAATGTTTATTGAAGCACAACTCATGGTCACAAAGATGTGAAATCAACTGGAGTGCCCCTCGATTCATGACAGGATTAATAAAATGTGGTGTATGTATACCATGAAGTACAATTCAGTCACAAAAGAATGAACTAATACCTTTTGCAACAATATGATAGAACTGGAGACCTTCTTTTAAGTGAAATGTAGCAAGAATGGAAAAACAACCACTACATATACTCGCTATTAAATTGAAACTGATCAGAACTCATGTGCACAGAGGGAAGTAAAACTCAAGGGAAATCAATCTGGTAGGATGGGGGAAAAAGGGATGAGTGAAATCATACCTCAGGGTACATACACTGTCTGGGTGATGAACACACAACTTTGACTCAAGCCCTACAAAAGCAATCCATGTAACAAAACGTTTGTTGTTCCATAAAATTCTGAAATTAAAAAAAACTACTAAATAAAATTTTAAATCCAGTAATAGCTCTGTATAGGACAATAATTATGATGTATCATGAGATATAAGACATAACCCTTGCTCTGTACCTAAGCTCCAACTAAAAGAAAAAATAAAAAAGAAATTGAAAAAAAAATTGCCCAACTAATCTTGTCATAATGGTGAATATTTAACCTCTGTATAAAACATAGTATTTATTATCAGTGCTATTATAACTAGATGAGGATTCTTTTAAGTCTTTTAAAATATTTTCCTGAGTTGTATATTTAGCCTATGATTGTATAATGAAATATTTTTTCTACACACAATGTAATTTAAGGCCTTGGAGTTTGGGATAGCATAAAACATTTAGACAAAGTATCATTTCAGTGAAATTTATAATTTCTCAACTAGTAATTACCAAATGCCAGAATTAATTTTTCTTAGATAATTATTCCTTTAGCATGGTTGACAATCCCAGGCATTTTACTCCTTCATTAAAACTCAATAATGATTTCTCAAATGGTTTTCACTACAACTAATGACATGCATTTTTATGCATCGCTTATTTGCATGAAGAACAATGAGATATTATTTTATTGGCATTTATAGGACTATTTTTTTTGCATGTTTATGAGGAAATGACCAAAGAGCTCAGGTCAAATTAGCTTCAGTGTTTTTTCTCTTCATAAAGTTTAAATAACTTGCTATTTCAGTGTATGATGACAGAGTTGGTACTCAATATTGTTATTGTGTGATTTTCATTATAATTGGAACAAATATATGCATAAGATGGACAATAGTTAATTAAAGTGAATATATGTGCTGATAATTATGAATAAACTTGAAACTAAAAACTTTAAAGTATTTCAAAATCAAAGTTTATATAATATAAGATGTTCGGATTAAATGCTATAAAGTTTTTTCTTCGATGTTTTGCATTTATTATCACTGTAACTTTCCCCAATTGCTTCTTATTAATTTAAAAACAAGTCCATTAGCTTACTGAAGGATCTACTTTAAATACTTCCTGTGTAAAATGTTTTATGATGCTGGTGTTTCGGTGTTAACATTAGTAGTCAGTAAAATATCAATTACTTTTTGATAATGGTAAATTTCAGATTTGAGCCACTAAAACAAAAGATTCAGACTTCTCCCACTTTTATCTAAAACATTATTCTTAGTCTTACAAGATGAAAATGTAGAATTAACACAGCACCTCAAAGTTTAATTCTGAATGGGCAATATATCAATGTGTACCCTCGTGCCCATTGACTAAAACAGTTATTCAGCTGGAAAATTACTAATTGGCATGCAAATTTTGTATGTTAGGATGGGCTTTACCAAAAATAATATAATTTCTCTTGGTGAAGGACTCAAATACAACCTGAACTTTTCCTAACAAATGTAAACAATGTGACCTAATCGTATGTACCCTTATATTAACAATTTAAAAATTAAAAAAAAAAAATAAAAAGGATTACAGGTTCTCATTGCAAAGACATGCTGTTGTAGCCCTATTTGTGTGAAACAGCAGTGACGTGCAGGACCTGATTAGTTCAAATCACAGATGTGTTTGCCTTAGGGAAATAGCAGTAATCTAGTTTTTGTTAGCCAGAATTCAAACTACTTTCAATCCAAAGCCACAACTCTTTGAATTCTAGTAGTTTAGTGATTAAATTGGGATATTATAAAAAGGAAAGGAAGATTGTGTTTACAGACATTTAAACTACTGGTTCTTTGTAAGGCTAAGAAATTGTGTGTATTAGTAAGGACTGACCCTCACCAGGCTGACATCAGTAGGCGACACATTTGTATTTTCATTTGCACCAGTCATTGACACATGGGCGCATAAGGAGGGTGGGTATTTTTCAGGAAGAGAACACACATTTAATTTGACATTTTCTTGTTGAACTTGAGGCAGCCAGCTTCCCTGGTTTCATTCCATCTTTCATCCCACCAAATTTTCCCTCCTACTCATCAAATAATCATGACATTCTTCACCATAAAACATAAGCAGATGGGTTCTTATGTCATTATTTGTAATCCAACTGAAAAGATCTGTTTTTGCTTCTCCTGGCCCCTTTTCCATAGTTCTCTAAAATCAACATTCCGTTCTTTAAATTTACAAACTTTCTTTTTCTTAGCTCTGAAATGGAACTTAAACCACTAGCATTTTCAGCAACTTTCTCATGTACTTTCTCTTGCTGCATAATCTGTGGGTGAGAATAATTCATATAAAGTGTTGGAACACTTTTTCTTAATTCACTCACAGTAGCACACTTTTAAAATGGAAAGTACCAAGTAAGTGCTATATAACAATAGCAATTTTACTGGCATCAAGCTAATCTCTCCTTCCCATAAATGCAAATGTTTCATTATTTAAGCATGCCTTTAAAGATTATTTACATCTTTCCAACCCATACACAAAAATGACTTGAAAATGTGCCTCATAAGAAATAAAACTTTCCAGAGATGGACGACAAAATTTACCAGTGTGTGATTTTCACCAGAGGGCAAATACCTCCTAAGTCTCTGTCAGTCAGATAAACACAATGCTGATTGTCACATTTTAAGTTGCCCACTGCATACATTGGCACTGTGCTAAGGATCAGGAAAAGTGAAAAATCTCTACGTTAGAGATTTTGCCTTCTAAGAACTAGACACAAGTTATTTTTAATAGACAAATGATAAAAATGAGGGTCAAGTAGTTTATAGATTTTTACTCAACTGATAGGTTTCTCTTTAAACAGATTATTATCTAGACTTGTATCATAAAAGATTCATTTTAGTAGGGATTAGGAAATGTTGCTGAGTTTTGACTCTGGCTTGATTTGGTATGATCTTGCTTATATGACTGCACATCTCTGAGCTTCAAATTTATTGTCTAAAGAAAATGAAATTGATTGAATAATCCCAAATTTATAGCCATTACTCCCAAGGGGAAAATGTCCTTTTTAAAGATAAGTGTTTTCACATTAACTGTTTTAAAGGCTCCTTTTCCAGAATATATTTTAAATTTCTGTGTAGTCCTTAAGATCCTCATTTATATATGACTTCTCTCTTTCTCTATATAATATATATATATATTAAATAAATATGTGTACACAAAAGAGTGCCAAAATGCATACACATTTTAAGAAAGAAAAAACTGTATTAAAATTATAATACTCAATATATACCAGTAGCAAATGAATACAAGTCACGCTGAGCACCTCTTATAATTGCAGACGTCAAACATGACCTGAGTATTGCAAATTCAAACAGTTATTTTTCTTTCTTAAAATGTGTATACATTTTCTGGCATCCTCGGTCTGTGTTCATATATATCTGTGCATATATATATATATATATATATATATATATATATATAAAATGTTATTAACAAAATGAATGACTATTGATTTTTCCCTACACAGTTAAGCATTTATCCAGATATCCATTTCTCACGGAACTCTCTGAAGTATTATAATTATGCTTGTCTTCCTGGCAAAGTCTTAGAGATGCAGATTCAGTAGCTAACTCGGGATCATGCAGATGGCAAATAGGAAACAGAGATTCAAGCCCAGCCAGTCCAACTCTGAGGCCCCCTTTCTTAACCACTCTAATGTGCTGTAATGTTCAGCCTTGCTGATTTTATATGACTCAACATCTTTCCAAACACTTGTTTTTCCAGGCTGATTGATTTCTTCACTGTTTCCAAACAGAGGCCTGTGTGTTCCTTCCTGACACACCTTTGCATCTCATCCTAAGCCTCTTTTCTCACCTCTCTGTTCTCTGTACTTCAGACGGCGCAGTGCTCCAGGCAGCCACTGAACCAGCTCATCAGAGTTGGTATCTGAGAAGGATCCTATGGCTCAACAATGCCTACATGGTTCCAACTAGATTTCCAAGACCTGACTGCTAAGGAGAGCATCTCCTTATGGCATGTGTTATGCCATAAGCTTCTTAGGTGACATTTCATGTCCTCCAAATTTGCAGTGGCCCTGTAGTCTCTCACAGGTAAATGTACTACCAAGTGTCTCCAAGCAAAAAATTTGGAGGAATTCTATATCGCTCCCTGTCTGTCATCTTAACCTATTTTTTCCTTATCCTCAGAGTCATTGACCTAAAATTTCATCATTTCTTTTCTAGATTATCCCTATATTGGCCTTCTGCTATGTCCTATAACCTGACACAGTAATCTTAACAAAAGATGAATCATTTTCTGCCATTATTTTCAACATAAAACCTAAACTCCTTATTATAACTTTAAGGCCTTTCATGATCTCCTTCCCCTCTTCTGTCTCTGACAGCCTCTGCCCCAGGTGAGGTTCAAGAACCCTGCCACGGTTCCCGAGTCCTTCTTCCTATTCCTTCACTGGAATTAGCAAGCAAGCATGTTCTCGCAATACTTAGGGTCCTAACACCTTGGCAGTTTGGTATAATGCTTAAAAACTCAGGCTCTGAAGCTAGGCAGACCTGTTTTAAGTCACTGATCCATCACTTAACTAACTTATCTGGGTGAATTTAGGCAAGTCACATGACCTCCCCGGGCTTAGTTTCCTCATATGTAAAATGGGGAAAGGGTTCACTTTACAAAGTTGTTATAGGATTAAATCACAAATATAAAGGACTTCCTGTGGTGTTTTGAACACAGTATATGCTTAATGAATCTGGACACTACTACTAATGCAATGCATTGAAATGGATGGATGAAAAAATAATGAAAATTAAAAATGAATAAAAAATCAGTGAATGAATGAACAACATGTATATGGGATTACATCATGCATAGAAATATACAATGTGCCTATTATATACACAGATACAGTGTGTTTAGGAACTCATGTACAGGGTGAGATAGATGCTCTATGTCACAGATAGAGAGGTTCAGGATGAGGCCAGGTAAATAAATAAAAACATTTCAAATCTGTAAATATTCTGCCTTAAAATTTGTTTCCTAGCTGATAATAGTTCCATGTGAAAGAAACAATCCAAAGCTTGTTTCGGGTCAGCCTCTCTTGTTATATTTCCATGCCCTGTTCTTGCCACCGGAGAGGTACTTTTTACTACTTCCAAGATTGTACTCTTTGTTCATCTTTCCTGAATGAGAATAAGCACAATGCACTTTCTATTGATGGAGCCATCGAGGTTCCTGGCCTGGAGGGACACGGAAGAAGGAAAGCTGGTGTCAGCACATTAAGGATACTTAAGAGAACAATTGAGCAGTGTGCACGGGGTGTGCAGTTACTTACTCTCATTAGATACTTTTTAAATGTTTGCATACTTGCCAGTGGCAAAGATGGAAAACTTCAAGTAATTGATGGAGAACAAAGTTTTTATTGTCACCCGTAGTTCTATAAAAATCAGGGTTTAATATGATTTTTTTTTTTCTGAGTGTCTTTCTGCTTAAAACCATTGATGAAGACTCAATATTTGTCTATATTAATACCTATATCTTTAGCAGATGGAACTGCAGGATTAAGAATAGCAACCAATGTATTTAAACTCTTCATATAATAGTCTTTGAAATTTTCTATTCATAGTTAAGGTTTTTGTTTTGTTTTTCTCCAACTGGTGGGCTTAATTAAAATTGAGACTTTCTTTCTAACAATCCTGCCACTAACGTAGGAAAATCTCATATCAGAAGGAAGTAGTTATGAGCTTGTGTGCGTTTATAACTAATTTACAACAATTCTAAGAAGTAGTTTTTGTTTCTTTGGGCATTGCTTTTTAGAAGTCGAAGCTCCCCGTGTGTGTGTGTGTGTGTGTGTGTGTGTGTGTGTGTGTGTGTTTCCCATTGCTCCTGAAGTCTATTAATAGTAAGCAAATCACCCCTGGCTGGATGGTCCATTATCGGAGTACCTTTCAAGTAAGAGCCTAAGAATAAGCCATTTCCTCAGGTCCATGCTGTCATGGATCAAGGCTTCATTCTTTCACCAGAAATATGTCAGTCCTGCTTTACCATCACCTCAGTTTCAAAGAATAGATTTCAAATAGCCTGTGCACCACCACAGCATATTGTGGGTACTTTTTTTAGAAGAGGAGTTGTAAACTGTTTTGCATTTTTAAAATTAATTATGTTTTTCACCTTTGTTTTCTATTTGTTTCTTCTACCACCTCTTGAAGTAAAGAATCTGTTAGGTCCACTTTGTGTTATTTTGTATAGTTGACTAATGAGGTATTCCAATGACAAGAAAATATGTCAAACCATACATATTCAAGGACTATGAGCAGAGAAGATCGTACCTAATAATAATCCTGTTATGAGTCCAATTTATACTTGATGTGGATTATTCAGAAGCCAACTCAGGATCATATAGAAGTTTCAGGGACAACATGACTTATTATAGCATTATAAATATGCAGAAGTGTTAGTTAACAGAGATTTCAGATCTGAGAAATACATGTTACATTTAAGTATAAAATGTATGGTAATGAAAAGTGCTTTATAAATAGAATTATATGTGCTGTACTTGAGGAAATGAAAAAAGTAAAAATCTCAAGGTCACTGTCTTGAACTGCAGAAACTTCTTAAAGAAAATGAATCACTGATTTGTTTTCTAAATTTCATTACCCTCTTTCATATGCTACTCTTGTTTAGCCTATGCCAGCACTGTAGTCTTAATTCTGCCTCCCTCCCATGTGCCAACAGGATACAGTGTTGAAGTACAAAGAACGTAGGCATTGAAGTCACAAACCTGAGAGTGAACTGAGTCTCTTCCACCACGTATCAAGTTTGTCACCCAGGATAACTTTCATTTTTAACATTCCCCAGTTTTAATAGCCTCCTCTGAAAAGTGGAGGTAATTTTTAGCACAATGAATTTCTATGTGGGGTAAATGGGACAATTTAGGTAAAATATTTAAAATTATTCCTGGCATACACTCAATGTTCAGCAAACGCTTTCTGTTAACATTTTTACTTTTTAACTTTAAACAGTCATTCACAGATGAGTCCTTATTATTTTGAGATTTAGCATACACATCTTTGTTAACTTAAAAGGGACCATATCATCTCCTAATGGTTGTTTTCCAGATGGAAGAAGCTTAATCCCTTTAATCTTTGCTCATCAACAATTTTGTTGTGGATGCTGCATCTGGCAGCTTAGAGCCTGATGAAACACTGTGGATTCCGAAGAAAGATTCAGGATTGCCCTGCTCTCCCCGCACTGGTTTGAAAGTTCTGTGTCATATGAAAGTGAAAGTCAGCGTTCCTGTATTTTCCTTTTGATTTCCTGCTTCCGCTCTCTGGGCAGCGGAGAATATGTAAACATTTTGTCATGGGACAAAGCTTCTAATATTTTAAAGTAGCAACTCTGTCACTACTCACGTTAAATGTCTCTTTTCCATGTCAACACACCTGGTTCTTACAAGCTTCCTTGATAATCATTGTTTCCCAGTCATTGCATCTTGCTCACTGTCTTTTGTTCATAGTGGCTTAAATTGTTCTTGGGGCAGAACATGCTATTCTAGATATTTCAAAGAATTATGAGATGTCTCTTATTGTGGACAGTACATTTCCATTAATTCAACATAGGATTGTATTCATTTTGAAAAGCCTTACTGTAATTGGGTGTGAGCTCATGGACAGTATTTGAGTTTTTAATGGGAACAACTTGCTGTTAAAACACGTTTTCCTAATCATGCGATCATGCTGATGGCATTCTGAGCCTAATTCTAGGACTTTGCATTTCTAGGTGCCAGATTTTATGTTATTAGTTTCATCGCATTGCTCTGGTATATTCAGAATTGTCAGTATTTATTCTATCATTTGATGTTCATACTATATTTCAGCATTGAGGCATATGATAATTTGATAAGTATGCCTCAAAAGACAATAAAGAATAATGGAAACCTTATTTATAAAGAAGTAAATCAAGCTAAAGCTTAGTACTCAAATGGCTATATGCTGGACTCCTCTGTTTAGTTTGGAAATGAACAGTGATGAGTAACCTTTAGTCTTTAGCAACCTCTCCCATGGTTGATAATTATTATAATGGGCAATTTGTTGAATGAATATGGTGAGTCCTCATTCATCATTCTAAGACTTAAATCATCCAGGCCTGTAACTTTTACATCTCTTCACATTTTCAAAGATTTGCTGTGCATACGCACACACACCCCTCCCTCTTGCTTATATAAAATTAAGAACATTTGATATATAATAATTTGCTATTGTTATTGATTCTATTTTTAGGATTTTTAAAAGTCACGAGATATTGCCAGCGACCATTCTTTTCATTTCATAAAATAAATACACCTTAATTTATGTAAGAAATTCCTAAATTAAGTATATATCTAAATTTGGGCTATTATTAATATAAATAATCTCATGATAAAAATTATTTTAGTCAAGTAATTCTCAGCTCCTCTAATAATTTGTTTTTCTTCTAGAAATATGCCTAAGGGAGATTAAGCAGTCATAAATTTACACATATGCATATTTATTATTCTTTTTATGAAAGAAATACATTTATTTTAGAAAACTTATAAAATACAAAGAGTAAAAAGTTTAAAAGTTATTGCCTACAACTCATGGAAAACAATCAAAACTTAAATGTGTAGGCATCTACAGTATTTCCTGTATTTTAAATATATTCACTAATTATAAGTCATATATTCTTATGCTAGTTTTATTTTTAAATTTCAATCACAATTAATTATTCATTAATCAATCATATATCATAATGATTATTTCATATCATTTATTAGTTTTCTACAATATAATTTCAATAGAAATATAATACTTCTTTGCATAGCTCTTTTCCCTGCTTTAAGGCACAAATGACAAATAAAAATGGATATATTTAAACTGTACAAAGTGATGTTTTGATATACACATACACTGTGAAATCATTAGCACTATCAAGCTAATTAATATATCATCACTTTACGTAATTATCTAGTTTATGTATAGAAGATCTATTTTATTAGGAAATTTCAAATATACAATACCCTAGTAGTAACTAGACCTGAGTTCTCCCTCCTTTTATTATCATTCAGTGCCTTCAGCATATTTCCAGGTTTATGTGCTTTTATGTGATCTGGTTTAATTTATTAATGTTTGCGCTTCTCGAATATCCTATACTTACTTTTGAAGGTATCTGAATATCCACAGGATCTTTATTGAAGAGTTAACACAACGAGGTGATAAATGAATCCGTCTCTGTTTGAATTTTCACTCATGACCACTATATAAGATAGTTTTATTCATATTTTTTACTTTATTCATTCTTAAAAACAATACTTCTTATTCTGTATGTTTTGTATGAATGCAAGTGTGAACTATGAGGTACTATGTTAGATACCAATTCTATAGCTGGGATATGGCGATAGCTTGCAGTCTAATGGGGAACATAGATACTAAAGAATAAATTAAGGGCTGCACCTGTGGCTCAAAGGAGTATGCTGGAGGAGGTGGGTTCAAACCCAGCCCTGGCCAAAAAGAATTGGAAAAGAAAAAAAAATACATAAATTAAGGTGTGGCACTGGAGGATTCTTCTCTGAAAACAATAGATGGACAAAGAAACCTTCTGGCACTGACATTTTATTAATCCCTAGTGAAACAGCCAAAAGCCCCATTTTTTCCATTGTGTAAACTTAGCACCCTTGCCAAATTACAATAGAGATGGAAAAAAGTATGGAAGCTCCTCAGAAATTAAAAATAGACCTACCATGTTATTCAGCAATTTCACTTCAGAATATATGTCCAAAAGAATTGAAATCAAAGTCTTGAAGAGACATCTGCAACACCATGTTCACTGCAGCATTATTCAGGTAGCCAAGATATGGAAAGAACCCAAGTGTTCATCAACATATAACTAGATTAAAATATGTGGTTTATAAATATAATGGAATACTATTCAGCCTTTAAAAAAAGAAAATCCTGTCATATGTGATGTGAATGAATCTGAGGCTAAGTTAAATAAGTCCGTCACAGAAAAACAAATCCTGCCCGATTCCACTTATATAGGAAACATGTAATAGTCAATCTCATAGAAACAAAGAATACCACAAAGAATACAACAGGACTGGGGAGTGGAGGAAATAAGGAATTGTTTGTTCAATCTGTACAAAGTTTTCAATTATGCTAGGTGAATAAGTTCTAGGGATTTGCTGTACAACATAATGTCTACAGTTAGTACTTACAAACAAATATTCAAAATGTGTTAGGAGGCTGTCTCATGCTAAATGTTCTTACTATGCACACACACACCAAAAAAAAAAAAAAAAAAAAGAAAGAAAGAAAGAAAGAAAAGAAAAGAAAAAGAAAAGAAAAAGAAAGGGACAGAAAAAAACATCAGGTTATGTTGGATAACTTTATTACCTTGATTGTGATAACTGCACCAAGGGTGTTTGCATATGTCTAAACTCATCATATTGTTCATATTAAATATGTACAATTTTATACATTAATTAAACCCCCAAAATAGGTGAAATAAAATTCATAAAATTTCTATAAGTAATTAAGGTATATTCATTAGTTATTCAACATTTTTGGGAATGGAAAGTTAACTTTATGTTCAGAGTAAGAAAGGCATCTTACATAGATGTGTCAGAACACACAATTGTTTTGGCGTTAGGCTTATTTTAGAGTCTTGATGTTTTTCTGTTAAAATCATTCAACTTGAATTTACCTTGCACTCTTCAAATGTAATCCAGCTTACTTTTAAACACCATTTGAAAAGATTTTCTTATGCTAATAAAAAGAAATGTTTGGAAATCAAGCTGGAAATATGCAAAAGGGAAAAACTAATATGTATTTATTCTGCCAAAGCATTCATTACAGAGTGCTTGAGTTATACCCAGCACCTGGGCAAAACAGGCTAGCTTGCAGACATTTAATTTCGGAGCATAAAATGATTCCAATCAATTGACTTGTATTTCTCACTTCATTCAATTTATATAGATTGGGTTTGATGGGGGTTAGCTGTTAAAAATACTCTATCAAACCACTCCAACACTCAGTGACTTAAGATAATGGCATTTATTTAGGTCATGGACCTTCAGGTTAGCTGGAGGGCTCTTACCATCTTTGCTAGGCTCTTCCACATGTCTGGGTGAGCGAGAGTTGGCATGGTTTTGGATGGCCTTGGCTGAGATACCTGAGCTCCTTTCCAGCAAACTAGCCTTGACATGTCTTTCTCATGGATGACAGAGAGTGAGAGAGAGTAAGCCGAATTAAGTAAGTGATTTTCAAACCTGTGTCTGACTCTGGGATCAGTCATGGGACTTTAGGATAGTCCTACAAAGTTATCTGGCAGGATATGGGTAAAGAATTGGAGCCATTTTTCAGCCTGGCACTGTGATTGATTGTCTTAGAATCATACTAACCACAACAGAAAGCACTACATGTACATATACACACACAATCTATCAGATAGATGCAGTCTATCACTTCCACAGAGTGGAACTACTTCAAAGCAATTAAAGCCTCCCAGGAGAGTACAAAGTTAATGCTGTACCACCTTATGGCACCATATCCTAAAAACATTGCGCTCAAAGGCTCAAAGCTCATCCTGTTGACTAATAACACGAAAAATGCCATTTGGGAACATTATTCTCCTAGTGAGGTCTACTGAAAACTTCAACAACAATGCAATTCATATTTTCATAGATTTATCCCCTAAGAGAAATAAAGAAAACACAATTAAATGTTGAATTACTGCTCTTGAGCAATCCATTTGTGAAAGATAATGATCTCACCAAGAAAATAAAAGTTTTTATTATGATTAGGTGCTTGAGCACATGAAGCATTATCAAACACCTGAGAGTAATATGCAAAAGGCCCTCCTTTAGTTCCTTGGGCTAATTAAGAGGAATAGTGTCTCTTAGGAGTCCTCATGTATGGGGCTTCCACCAATGCCTCACTCTGATGTCTTAGTTACAAGTTGTGATTCACAGCTGCTGGGTTTTGTTCAAGATCATGTAGTTTATTTTCAAGATAAGGCATAAATTGTTCCTGTTAGGCTCTGTTGCCAAGCAAATGCCATCACTATCTGGCTCGTAAATTGTACAACACAATAAACAATTGCCAACATTTTTTTGCTAGTTCTGTTTTATTCTATCTCATGAAAAGTCTAATAGTTAAAAAAAATTCCATTTACTCTAATTGCTGTTACATGGATTTTTGACGGACTTCTTCCCATTTTATAGCCTGTGATAAGTACTCTGTGTTTTATGAAATTCTAAATTTTCTTTATCTAAAGTATAGTAACCACTAAATAATGAAAACATTGTGATATATCTAATGACTAGTGATAAATGATAAAAATTTATTGGGCACTTACCATTACATTGGTGGTACTAATTAATTCAGGCAACAATTCTGAACAAGAGTACTCCAACAGAAGGTAACTTTGTCACCCTTCTTGCGGGTATGACAGCGCTGTACTGCCTTTTGTCCAGTGTCTGAAAATAGTCTTTTTATATATTCTTTCTAGTTTACTATTTGTTTATTGCAAGAAAATTACATCTAGGGCCAGTAACAGGAACACGACACCTGTACAACTTTCTCAAATAGGAGGAAAATATGAAGGGCCTATCACAATTATTTACCATGCTTTTCCACTCTGATTTTGTCTTTGAAAACAAGATCACCACTATGAGTCTCACCATGTCATTCCAGGCTTAGAAAATTCTAGTCCAGATCTGATATATAGGGTAATTTGGAGGCAGTTTTTTCTTATCTGCCTATTGAAATGCCTCCATAGCACAGCAATGTAACATTGTGCCCTTTTCTGTTAGCTTTGACTATGGTCATCAAACTGGTAAACATCAACCCTTAGCAGCCATTCAAACCGTCTTTCTCTGACATGTGGTGGCCTCTTCTCAAATGTCAGTTTGTGTATCTCTTCAGTTCAGGAAATTTTGTTAATATTATGTATTCAAATCCTTTTTCTGCTTATTTTTTGGGTTCTCCCTTTTATCATTCAATCTTTTTCTATTGTTTCATTTTTGTCTTGCTTCAATGTCTATTATTTCTCCTGAAATTGCTTTGATTGCTTAGTCTTTCTCTGCATTTGTTGCAATTATCTCAAGTCATTTCTTCTATGACTTTATCTCTATTTAAGATATATTTATTCTGAACTTTGTTATTCTAATTTCTTCTGTAACAGCATAACTTAGCCTTCAATTTATTCCCTTAGCTCTGTATTATTATTTATTCTAGCCCCTTGTTTTATCATCTTGTTTTTGGGGTTTTACCTATTCAGTTCTTTTTTATTATTTTTTTCTATACTACAAAGCACTGTAGGAGTATTTCCTCTTTTTTATTTTGGTTGTTCCAACTGTTCCGTCTTTTGTATATTTATTTTTTTGGATGGATTATTTAGTATTTTTGCATGTCTGTGAGATTATGCCTTTGAATTGTACTGGATCTATGTAGTTCATTTTTCGTAGTATATTGTGGCTGATTCCCTTTGACTTTTCTTTCTACCTTTAACTATGCCATATGAGTATTACTATCTGAGTCACAATAGGGCTTAGGTATTGTGCTCAGGTTACTTTTATGTTGCCTATTAAGTAGGCATGGGCTAGAGATCAGTGCAATCTTTGTTGGTGAGAAAGAACTTTCTTAAGAATTTTGTTATTCTTATACAAATGTTCTCAGTAGAGAGTAGGAGTTCTAGATCTGCTGAGGTGGCATGGTAATGGGAGGGGAATAATTATACACACTTTTACCATTTTGGGTCATGTTTTTGGTTCAGGGAGAACTCTGGAGTCTAGGTGTTACTCAGTAGGGTCATCTACAGTTGTTCATTCCACACCTCTTTCACCATGCTGCTTCATTCCAAATTTAAACCAAAGTTCAAATTGGTGATATTAAGGAAGAATTGTCAGGATTTAATCAACTTTCCAGTACCACTTATATAAGGTAGGATTGTGAGTAGGTTTCCCATTACATTGTGCCCTTTTCTTACTGGTTTATAGATAGCACTTTTTTTTTTTCTTCTGGTTATATTCTGTATTCATTTTGCCAAATATTGATGGAGGGAAAAATCATATCATTCATACCTTGAAGTCTAATGCTGCTTTCTAATTAGGGGTTACAGTTGGATTCTATGAGAATAAAATGTGTATTTTTCCAGTGAACTGAAATTACTCATTCCTTAATTAGATTTGTGTTGCTTTGGTTGCCAAGGAGTTTAATACAATAGTTCTTCCCAGCCTGATTTTTCCATATAAGCAGCTGTCCCCAAACTTGTATAAGATGATTTCGTGACTCGTGTTAGTTTATCTTAGTGTTGGTGGGCCTACATATATCTTGCTTCTGACTGTAAGCCAACAACTCAAATTCTGTTTGGAGTTAGGTAAAATATGCAATTTAGAAACAAAATCACTCTCTTGGAAACAACATGATATACCCTAATTCCCTACTGTAACAACAGCTTCTAAGCCAGCTGTCAAAATATTTTCTGTCCACTATCACAAAGGGTTTCAAAATATTTTAATTCTGTGGCTCGTTAAAGCCAAATGTAATTAAATTTAAAAGTTATAATGGGCATGCATTTCTGATCCAGCCATGTGGTCATTATTTTATAGAATGTTTCAAATAGAAATGGAACTCGCATTCCACCCGTTATTGTGTATTTTAAGTTTATTTGATCTTGTCATTATACCCTTGGTCTACAAGGAGAAATGTTACAAGAAACTGCTCTGTCAAAATCACTTACAGGCATCTCATTGGAGATAAAATCCATCCTGTCAATCTGATTTGTCTTCATGAAAATTTAACAAAGAAATTTTTCTCAGGTCATAGTATCCAGAAAATGTTGTGACCCCTGACAATAGCATTATTTTAATCTTAAGAATTGAGATTCACAGGTAGTATGTTTCCCTTTCTGGTATGAAAATTGAAAATCTCCAAACAACATTGTGACCTACACTATTAACTGTATAGCATGGGATTGCATATTTTGTATTTTGTGTGTTGATATTTCTATGATTCTATTTTTATTCTTAGTTCACATTATTCTTGCTCTAATTTGTTTACTTTTCAATATGAAGTCTCTAATACATGCAAAAATATTTGAAGTTAAGCTTAATAAATAAATCAAATACTTAACCATTCATCCCATCACTGATGCAATATCGGGTAATAATCTATATTTAAAATATCATTAACTGAATGAGTAAAATTAAAAAATCACTTAACTCTAAGTAAAATATTAAATATATGTATATTTATTTCAAGCCCATTTAGAATACCCAAAAAGAAACATCTTAATATATAATGATAAATAAATTATTAAATATGTTATTGTTCATGTATATGATTTCTTCCAAATAATATTAAATGATAAGGGAAAATTCTTATGATATAACATAATTAGCATAATGGGATATAAGACGCTATTACAACATGATCTTACTTTAGTTGATGTAATACCAACAGAAAATATCTTCAAGTAAATACACCAAATGTATTTTAAATATTACTCATGAATGCTGTGACCACAGATGGTTTAGATTCTGTCTTATTTCTATAGTTATCATACACATTCTACCATGAATATCTCTTACTTTTATTAATAGACACATATACTATTTTAAGTCACCTTTTAATTTTCAGTTTATTGCCATAATCTTGAAATGTATTTTATGTGAACAGATATTAGTATTATTTTGTTATCCTAAAATGTTGACTGAAATATCCTCCCTCCCTCTCATAAAAATCACCAGCTTTTTTAAGCTTACTAAGGAAAATAGAAGGCCTTAACTTGCTAAGAAACTGTTCTTTTCCTTTAGAATTATCCAGAGATGGTTCTCTTTCTGCCAGAAGAGTCTGGGTGATTTTTATAATAAAGATGAAAATCTAAACTTTCAAAATCATATCAGAATGCTGCTATTTCCCTTTATGCAAAATTATTCGAAGCTATTTCCATATTATTCTCTACTATTGACATTAGTATCATTCCCCACATGTTGAGAACATATAAACTGTATTTTATTCCAAAGGAGATAAAAACAGGAGATATATTGTAATTGTTCATGTTGAGTTATAAGTGACTTTTCCTCCTTAGCAAGATGAGTGCTAATTTAGCTCAACTTCCAGTTCATTAAACATTTGGTAATTTCTTTTTATTGGTCTTAATCTTTCCTTCACAATAAAAAAAAAACATACTCTTAAGTGTGGGATAATTGTCCTCTCTTACCTCCCAGTATAGTCCACATTCATATCTAAAATATTACTTTTTTAGGGACTTTGTTTTAGCTGTGTATGTGTCATGTGTTAGCAATTCTAAAGAAAAATTGTGTTGTTATATCTAATTACATTAATAATGACAATAGTGTAATAAATCAAAAATTTTATAAGATTTTATCTTTAATCTGTAATGTTAAGTTGTTCTACAATCCCTGGCGGGTGAGTGTCTTTGACTTTTCAGATACAGGCACAGCAAAAGGAATTCTTGTAGTTAAGATTTCTTTCTTCGCTCTAAGACTCAATAACAACTGTAGGCAGTATTAGCTAGAGATTAGTACACTCTTCATCACTTGCTTTCAAAAGTTTTGTTTGATTTTCAAGACAATACTATAAGATTGTTCAAATTCTTAGCCCCCAAATAATTTTATTTCATTAAAAAATTATATGAGGAGTGATTAAGGTCACGAATTCCAGATACCCTGAGCAAGAGTGAGACCCCCATCTCCACTAAAAATAGAAAAATTAGCACCTACCTGTAGTCCCAGCTACACCACCACCAAAAACTGCTATCAAAAAGCATTTCATGCTACAGAGAAATCTTCTGTGACAGGAAGAGTCAATCATTGCAGCAAACTTTCTCCTCTTTTTAAAAATTGCTACAGCCATCCTAATTTTCATCAACCACCAGTCTGATCAGTCAGAAGTCATCAACATCTTGGCAAGACCCTTTAGTTGCAAAAAAGATTACAACTTGCTGAAGGCAAAAATGATAGTATTTTTCAGCCATAAAGTATTTTTAATTTAACTTTAAAATATGCCCTCATAGTAAGTTATTCTATTAGCTTTTATAATAGTTATAGTTATAATATAATAGTTATAATAGCTGATAGTTATTCTATCAGCTTCTGTAAAATAACAATATTTGTTAAAACATTTGTTGACTTGCATTTTTCATAGTGTGACTCACACAAAATATAAATAAATAATAGAGAGGACATTTCATATTCTTGGAAATTCTCCTACTCTTAAAAGATTGATTCTAGTATCAATCTTCTTATCTCTTAAAATTCATTCAAGGATTTGGACTTCGCTTCTAATATTTTATAAACATATGAGGAAGAAGCTTAGTGTCTTTGAAAAAGATGAGTGGTCATATTGTGGACTTTAAACCACTGACAGCTCTTGTAATTACAACCCCTATTACCTCCTAATATTAATGATTTTCTGTCCTAAAAATAGACTTTCAAATATTATGTATTATATTATATTTTCATTGGAACATAGATTATTAAATAAATTGTTTTTTTTCTTTTTTTAAGGACTCTCCAAATGCTCATACATAGAGGAACAGCCATATTACTTTTCCCATCTTGAGATAAAACAGGAAAACTTGCTAGTCCTCTTTTCTCATTTGTTTTCCTTTAAAATTCCTCAAAACTTTTTAAATTACAATCTCTGATCCACAACTTCGAATCTTACAATTCGCAATCTCAAAATATCTCTTTTAGTCTTCCTTGAACCATTCTAATTAGTTTTTATTTCCACCACTTCACTAAAGCTACTTTTGTTCAGGTCTTCAATGACTTCTATATAGTTCAATCTCCAACACCATTGATCTATCAGCAGCGTTGACAAAACTAATCCTTCCCTCCTTAGGAAACTTTTTTTTTTAGCTTTTGATTGTTCTTTTAATTGTTCTTCCTCATTTTTCCATTCAAAAAATAGTAAAATGACCCACGCTCCATCTTCAAACTTCTTTATTTTCTTTCTGAACACCTTTTTCGTTCATGACTTCATGACTTCATCTCTTCTCATTGATTTAAATCCCTCCTACATGCCAGTAATGTCTAATCTAGTCATCATGTGTAGCCTATTGTCTCGTCTTAATCTTTTTGGACTTTTAAAAGGCAACTCCAACTTTAATGTTTAAATTTGCCCTCCGTAGTTTTCCCCATTTCAATTAATGGCCACTCCATCTTTCCAGTTGATAAAACCAAAAAGAAAAAAACAAAAAAAAAGCACAAAAAACCCAACAAGCTTGGAGTCAAATTTTATGCCTGCAAATTTCAGATTCACTGTATCAGCAAATTATTTTGAATTTTCTCTTCAAAACACATCCAGTGCTGTTGATACAATCCAAGCTGCCATTGTTTTTCAGCTAGATCAAGAGATCTTGTTCAAATCTGAGTTAAACTATGTCATTCCTCCATTCAAAATTCTCTAATGGCTTCCCATCTCTCTCACATTAAAAGAAAATGCTCTCGTTGTGACCTAAAAGTCCCTGAGATATGATTGCCCTTACGTCTGCCTTTTCACCAGCCCCACTGGACACTGGGTTTTCCTGGAACACTCCAGATGGGCTCTTACTTTTGCATTTGCTTCTTCCCTTGTTTGGGATGCTCTTCTCTCAGGTACCCACAGGGCTGGCTTTCTCACCTTGTCCAGGTCTTTAGTAGAATGTCACATTTTCATCCTTTCTTATACACCCTGTTTAAAATTTCACCTCTACATACCCTTATCCTATTTTCCTACTTTGTTTCTCTACTTAGTAGTAGTCACCATTTAACATACAATATATTTTGACTTTAATTTGCTTATTGTCTGTCTCTCCCAACACAAGAATGTAAGATTTTTTCATCTCTTTTGTTCAGGTCTATATCAACAGAACCCAAAACAGAGCCTAAAATACATTGTATACACAGTAAATATTTGTAGGATGAATTAATAAGTACACACAAAACTATGACTAATATAGCATACTTTTAAACTTTGAGTGAATTATGTTATTTTAGACAATAGACATATTCTCCCAAAATAATTTGCATATGCTGATATCAAATTTAGGTTTTATTACAGTGTACTTTCATTACCTTACATAAGCTACACAAAATATACATTTCATAAAATTCCTTGGATTCATAAAATTTTTACATGCATATAAATGGAAGGGAAGAGACAGGAGACATGAACAAAGTAAGAATAATCAGTTTGGGATTTAAAATTATATCACATAAATAATGTCAAGAAAACAGGGTTGAATTGATAGGTCAGCATATGCAAAATTTATAGATCCTCCTCTACCTTATGCAGTAAGATGAAATTGTTGATGAGCTTTGCTCAGACACATCTGAAAAACTTTAGATGGTACCAAAGCAACAAGCTAAGAGGGATTTTTTTTTTTTTTTTTTACAATGTTGCACTGCCCTGATTATGGAGACCACTTTCTAGGTATCATTTTAGATTTACCTGTAAATTTAAATACACATGTATATTAGGTAATCCATTTCTAGAAGAAAAGCTTTTTTTAAATTATTCTCCAAGACGATGAACGAATGTCCCAAATATGCCACTGTTGTTATCCTTGAACCAAGATACTGCCTTTTATAGCCAGACTGGATGGAATAATTTGGATTCTTTCCTGATCATTCAAGATTATCAATTACAGAGCACCTGCAGGGGAGCCTGTGAGACAGGAGTTTTAGTCTCAGTTATTTTTTTCTCTCCCTTCTTTTGCCTACCATCCATCCCTCAATATGCAATGTTTGAAAGCCATAATAATTAGTTGATGACACATTTGAATGTGACTAAAATTCATTGTGTATGTGAAGTAGCTTTTTAGGGGCTTGATTGGAAAGTTATAACATGATTGTTTGCCAGAGATATTGTTGAATGGAGTCTTAGATTTTGTGAAATATGGGAATAAATGTCCTTCAAGTTCAATTTTAAGCTTCTAGATTTGATAATATTTAAAAATCATCCATTTACACATTGTATTTATGTTTATGCATATATTGCATATAGTGTTTATGCAAGGCAATGGAATTTCATTCCTGAGTCTTATAATTTCTTTTTAATAGAAATCTGTAGTTGTAAAAACATTTTTGACTCTACATATTTTGCATGAATAAATAATAGAGTCTGGAAACAATTGGCAGTTGGTAAGAAAAGAAAACTGATAGCAACAGAGTATTTTTAAAATATAAATGACATGTTGCAGAAAATCTATTTATGAGAGAAACCTGGCTCCGGTTGTAGAGCAACATAATATATCATTTGGCCCAAATTTATTTCCTTCTAAGAAGGAAGGTAGCATAATATGAATTGTTCTCTGAAAATGTAGATTAAAAACTAAGAAGCATTTTGATGTGCACATATATCAGCAATCATATTAATAAAAAAAAGCAACTATCAATTTTTTGAAAATAATTGATATACTGTGTAGCATTTTAATATCAGAGTATGATATATATGAAATAAAAGTACATAAAAGTCAATCTATGAACATTAAACATATTTTGAACTAAAGTTCTTGTTAAACTCTTTGTAGATAACATATAACATTAATAAGAAAATTTGGATGTCCAGGCAAAACTAGGTCAAAGATTATTAATGTAGTGATGATAAAACAATGAGACTGAATTCCTAATTAGTTAATTTGGATTTGTACAGGTCTGACCAAAATCATCTTTCCACTTTCGGAATTACTTCATTGTTTCTTGTTGATTCTTTTGCTGAGAAATTTAAACTAAGCTGTAATGGATATCATATTTTTTCTACAAGAAAACATTTTTAGAAATACATGTTTTATTCCAGCCAAATATAAAATTAAACCTGGTGAATTCTCTGAGGCAAGGTCATGTTTTAAAAAAATCTTCATCTGTTAGATTTCTTTTATGTTGGTTGTGAGAGAAAATAGATAAAAATATTTTGTACTAAATGAGAATAATGATAGACATGATGAGGAATGAGGGAATGTCAAGTTATTTAATGTCTTAGCAGCTAGAGGATAATAAACTCCAATAATTTTTATCTAAACATTAGAGCTAAAATTGAACTCAGCTGTTATCTAAGTAAATGATTTACATTGTCAATGTGCCTACTGAATTCAGTTATTTATATTTAAGAATAAAAACATGAATGACTATGTGTGTATCACCTTTCTTTATTAGCATTGCTGTTTGGAAATTTATTTAAGACAGATATAAGATGGAAAACAAATACAGAAAATCAATACAGATTAGTTGCACAAGACATTATCAAGAGATATATGTGACATATAGGAAATGAATACCATAAACAAATTGAAATCTGTAATTATAGATTCTCTATTTTTTTTTTTTTTTTTGCAGTTTTTGCCTGAGGCTGGGTTTGAACCCACCACCTCTGGCATATGAGGCCAGCGCCTTACTCCTTTTAGCCACAGGTGCTGCCCTCTATATTTTGTTTTTAAAAATAGACCTTGATCTAGCCATACCTGAAGGATTTGCTTTTGAGCTCTTGAGTCAATCCATTTCTGTTTTTTTTTAAATACCACCTGAGTCAAATTTTTATAACTTTCAACTATCTATCTTGGCTTCAAAAGATGATTATTCTTCCATCCACATATAATACTTGTTTTGTATTAATCTACTTAAAGTGTATCAACATGCCAGGCTACTTTATATCATTTTCTCCCAGTCTTTTCTCCTTAGTGTATTGGACCCTCAAGCTTTAACCATAAGATGAATTTGTAAGTTTCTGGGGTCCCACCCCTGAGGCAGGGTCTTGACTGCCTGGAGCTGGCAGTGGTTGACTAAAGAAAAGTAAAGTTAGAAATGATGAGAGACAATGAGACAAGGCTCACAGAATAGAATTTTCAAAGGTGGGAACACAGGAGACCACCTAGCTATGGAGCTTGCAGTGGTGGCCATGAGTGGTTATTCCATTCAGCTTTTATTAAAGGCTATTTACTCATTAGCCAAGATGGTAAACTGAGGAAGGGAATAAGGATGTCAGAAGTTTCTCTGAGTCAGCATATCAGCTCCTATTATTTCTATAATCATTAACTTAAGGGTCTGAGCAGTCTTGAGAAATCTGGAACCTGAGCCTTGTGTGGGGGCAGCCTCATGGTCTGCGGTCACACACAGATTCCTGGGGGGGGAGGGTGTATTAATCCCCGCTAGTTCACTTGTGGAGTAAAACACCACTGGCATCAATCTCCTTTAAAGAATCAGTGGGAAAGAGGAATTTTCCTCTCATCACCATCACAGAGGTTCTTCCTCTGTGATAAAGGATATAAGCCCTCTTACCCATATTTTAAGGCTTGAGCTGTTCCCTTGATCTCTGTCCCAGGCATAATACAAATCTCCACAATGGGAATTTGCTTTGGCTGTTCACTGGGCAGGAGATGGCCTAGTTAATGTTTCTTGCTAGGCCTTGCACGCAGCTTCCTCTACGGCCGTTATTCCTTCAGAGTGTTCATAAACCCAACAGGGGTGTTTGCAAGCTGTATCCTCTACAGGCCAGGCTTCCAGGAAAAGCAGGAAATTTGCTCAGGTAAGAAATTTAGTGGCTGGTTTAAAGATAAACTAGCTGACTTTATTTTGCCTTGCTCAGCTTATTTCTTTATTTTGCCCTTTTTCTGGGGGGTGTTTTCCCTTGCTAAGAATGGAGACTCTAGTCCCCATTATGCCTACAGTAAGTATTTGTGTGTCTTCTTTCAAATAGATGAAGATATGTATCTTCAAGTACAATTAATCCCTTGCTCTTTGTTTCTAACGCTGTAGATGCCCTTTTTGTATGTATGTGTTAACTTGTCTACATGCCCACAAATATCAAGAGCATTTCAGTCAACTCTCACTGTTTGGCACATATTAAGTGCTCAGATTTTTTTTAATTTACATGAACAGATAAATGGATAAATTTATTATATTTAATTGAATAACAGCTGACTTGACAACTACTGCTCCTTGGACTTGAAATAATTTTCTTAAGCATTATATCATATTTGGTGTTAAAGGATGTAAATGTGCAGTTAAGAAATTTTGTGCTGCATATAAAATGCAGTAGAACACTGCATTTATCTGATGGGTAGTTTCTGTTTGCTAACCAAGTTGCAAAGCATTGACTTTGCACAAGAGGAAAATAATTTCATGGTGGGTAACTTCTTGTGTCAGGGAAAACATGGCGTGGTCCTAAAAAAAATCATGTAATCTCTACCTCCACACCTTTGAGATCTGACTTACAGGTAGCAAGGATACTGAAAAAAGGGCTGAAGAGGCAGAATCATGGGATCTTCTTGAGTCTTGCCAATGTCAAGAGAATGTCTGGCTCCAGACCCCAATTGCCAGCTTCTTAGAGAACCCTTGGACCTCAGCAATGTACTACCTCAACAGGAGAAGATGAAACCCTTGGTAGTTTCTGAGTGTGAGAGAAATCAGAGAACTTTCTCTGCAATCAAATGCTGCACCTGTGAGAGAACTTTTTCTGAATAAAGGCAAAGATGGAGCTGAGACTTAATGCCTGAAAATTATTTCTAAAGAGAGGACTGCTAGACTGCATAAGCACTGAAAAAGGTAGGGAAAAAATCCAGAAATTGTAAGTCAGCCTCAGTGTGCCCTGAGCAATAGATACCTTCTTCCTTTCTCACATAATTTATGCTCACAGGAATCCTCCTATGAGATCCCAAAGTAGTGCCCACCTGATAACCCTTCCTTGGTACTGACTTAACATTCTTTACTGTGAATACTTTGCTTTCTGAAACATGGAAAATATTCTCTGGTAAATGCTGAGTTCAGTTTATCACTCATGATATTCATGAATTTAAGTTGTTCAGGTGAGGTAAATAATGCATAAAGTATTTAAGTAATAGCTCTGCAACACTTCAAATACATTTTACCAACTACTTTTTTCTTTAAAAAGGAATGAAAGAGCATATGAGTCACTCTGTTTACCTACCTTCCTAGCTCTGCCATAGAGTATGATCCTGCCTTTAACCTTTTCTTTCTGACACATGTGGTTAGTGGCAACACTTGAGATGAATTGAAGTGTAGAAAGCAGACTTTCCATAGCAATGACTGTGAGGAGGGGTTCCTTATTCCAACTGAGAACAAAGAGTCACAATAATAATATGATAATAATAGTACTAACATAGCTACTGCTCAGAACTAGTTATTTGGGGTGCATTGTATAATTTAATTCTCTAATAACGCTAGGACATGGAAGTTTTATCTCCATTTTAAAGATCAGAGATTGATATTTAGAAATTTTCATTAACTTGCATAGTTACACAGTCAATATATATCAGAGGTTGGGTTTGAATGATGTCTTTCTGATTCTCAGTGTCCACTAGGAACTTAGTATCATACTACCCTATGTGCTTGTTGCATATATCTTGCTCTGGTTTGAAGAATGAGTAAGTAGGATGGGGTAGGGAGCTATTAAACATATATGTGCACCTCACTGGTGGCCCTTGGTCCAGCAAAAGGAGAAAAGTACAAGGACAGTGTTCCATTGAAGGCCGTGGTCCTTAAACTTTTTTGGCAAGCAGAAACTGGTTCATGGGAGACAATTTCTGCAGGGATGGGGGTGCAGAGTGGGGGTGGGTTCTGGGGATGGTGGGGACAGGAAAGGAGGTGGCACTCAGGCAGTGATGTTATGCAGCCACTTTCTAACTGACTAATATTGGTCTGTGGGCTGAGGTTGGGACCACACATTAAAGGTCTGATTGTGCTACATTCTTTCAAGCTAAACTCCCTTATATAAAATTCAAGCATACATAACCAGGAAGGAAATATCTCTCTAGCCTACTCACTTGAGGAAAAATGCACAGTACAAGAGGTGATTGCTTGAGAAAAACTGGCTCACCTGAAATTGATGAAACATAGGACAATTTTGTAACCCTCACAATGTTTCCTTAATGAAGACTCCTTGTTTTTCTCTCTTTTCACACGTTGCTTCTTCAAGGCTAACTATTAGAAGCTAAGCAACATATTTAATTTTCTGTCTTGTTCCCTCCCTAAAGTTCTTTCATGTCACCCAGGCCTATTCTGTTCCCTTGTGTTCTTCGGGGACACTTAATTACTCCCACATCATAGATCCCTGTAGCAGCAACAAGTAAGACACACAGAGGGACTCAAGGAAGTTGATTATTTTCCTTTTGCTCCATTGCCTTTGGGTGAAATTTTCTTCACAACATTTTCATTGATATCAGGACAATAGAGCTTGTTTGTGGCCTAAAGTTTGTGCCTGGGCTTATATCTGGCCAAGAACAGATGCTGCCAAACATTCAAACTACTTTCCAAACAGCTTCACCTTATAAATCTTTAAATATATTTTCTGAGTATTTTCCCCCAATCCTTAGGAAAATTAATCAATATGTTTGTGTTTCATGCACCAATAATAAATGTGCCTAGTGGTAGAATTAAAAGCCATTTGAAGCTGGGCATGGTGGCTTACGTCTGTAATCCTAGCACTGTGTGAGGGTGGGGAGGGAGGATTGCTGGAATTCAGAACTTAGGAGTTTGAGGCCAGCCTGAACAAGAGACTCCATCTCTAGTAAAAATATAAAAACAAACCAGGTGTGACAGGCATCTGTAGTCCTTGCTACTTAGGAGCCTGAGGTAAGAGGATCTCTTGAGCCCAAGTTTCAAGTTGCTGTGAGCTATGATCATGCCATAGCACTCTACCCAGGGAGACAGGCGGAGACTTTGTGTCCAAAAAACAACAACAACAACAAAAAAAAAACAAAGCTTTTTTATTCACTGACCATATTAGGGGCTGTTTGACTTCTAAGTTTTTGTTATTGTGTTTTGAGTTTTATTTTAAATTTGCTTTAAAACAGCAGATCATTTCCAAAGTACATAGTAGTCATGCCCGATAAGACTAGAAAATGACTTTGATTGTAGATACTCAGGCCTAGTCACAGCTATTCCCTTAAAAAAAAAAAGAAGAAAGAAAAGAAAAAAGAAAAAAAGAAAGAAAGAAAGAAAACTTACCACAAAGTCAACTGAGCACATTATGGAAATCTGTGGGAAAGAATTAAAGACAAGAAAAAATATTATTTTAGGTCCCTTAAAATAAGTCTTTGAGGTTTACATTACGGAGGTAAAAGTCAGCTCATTAGCCCACAAATGCAAATGTCTAGGTGGTTGGCATAATTCTAAGATGCCTCACATTTTTCACCCTAATGTACCTGTCCTGCCTATGCTCCTCCTCTTGCAAATGGGCAGAACCCATGAATGCAATGGGATAGTCAGTCTCTTAGTTAGGTTATATTACCTGATAAACTGAGAGAATTTTGCAGATACAATTAATGTCTCAAATCAGTCAACTTTGAGAAAATAAAAAAAAGAAATTGTCCTTAGCTGGTTTGACCTAAACAGTGAAGACTAAAAAGGATTGGGCTCTTCCTTAAAGAAAGAGATTCAAAGCCCAAGATTCTGCTGCTCTCCTTGAAGAAGTAAGCTCTTATGAAGTGACAGGGCCTACAGAGGAATCACAGGGCAAGAGCCTGAGGGCAGTCTCCAGGAGCCGACAGTGGTTCCAGACAATACTGAACAAAAAGTGCCAGTCATACATTGCAAGAAGTGAATTCTGCCAACAACTTCAGGGCAAATGGAAACAGATATTTCCCTCATTGAGCCTCAGATTGAGAGGCACCTAGCTGACACATTGATTTCAGCCTTCTTGGACCCAGGGCAGAGGGTCTAACAAATACATACAACACTCCTGACCCATGGAGATGGTGAGAAAGAAAATGTGTTTGTATTGTTTTTAACTGATGAGTTATTGGTAATTTATTACACATCAATAGAAAACTAATGCATTCAATGAAGTAGAGGTTCTTAATTCTTGAAGAACTCTTGCCTCTACTATGTCTACAGAATCTAGTGTGTGCTCCTTGGTTCATGTTCTTCACTATGAGGTCCCTTCCACTATGAGGTCCCTTCACTATGAGGTCCCTTCACTATGAGGTCCCTTTCACTATGAGGTCCCTTCACTATGAGGTCCCTTGGTTCGTGTTCTTCACTATTAGGTTCTTCTCTATGAGGTTGCCTTTGCAACCTCCTCGTTGTGTGCTTGTTTCCCAATATCAAGCTTTCTCTTCAAGCACCCTCAGTGTCTCTCTGTGCCCTGAGTGAAGCCCACTCTGATTCTTGAATCTTGTCATACATTATTCTCTCTATGTGGAATGCCCATCTCCCCTTTTACATCTGCAAATTTCCTACTCATGGTTCAAAATCCAGACTATATGTCACTTGCTCCATGAAGACTTCCCAGGACTCCTTTTGCAATAATCATTCTGTTACGTTGTCATAGTTAATGACAACTTGTTTACGTGTCTTTGGTGGCAGAAACCATGTTTGAAATGCCTTTGCATTGTCAAACCATAACACAGTGAGTAGCACGTTAGGTTTTAAGCAGTGATAATGATTTTCTGAGCAAACAATGAATGAATGAATAGATCTGAACCAAGACTAACCAAAAAATGAAAAGGAGAGTTGCTATGTGAAACTATTAAAATAGATACAGGGCTGATTTCCTTTTTCATCTCACAATATAAAGAACCTCTTTCTTTATATTGTATGAAGCTTACAGCATCACCAATAAGTTAAAATTTTGAAAAATGTTCAGTCCAAAATTGTCATAATTTTTAACTCTGCTTAGTTTCATACATGCTTAAGGGTCCTGATAGTTAAAATACTACTACTAGCAATAGTTATAAAAACTAATACACAAGAGTACATGCTATTTTAGCACTTTACATGTATTAACCTGTTTAATCTTTGTAATAATCCTTATAATAACCCCTTTATATAATTTTTATATTTTATAGATAAGGAAACCAAGACACAAACAGATTAAATGACATGGTTAAATCTTTTTGATAGTAAATATTGGAGCTGGGATTTGAACCCCGCCATCCTGCCCCTGCTGTTTTTGCTCTTGGCTACTGTAAACACCACATGTTACCTCTTTAATAGTGACAGCAGTGTTGATGGTGAAGGGCACTCATTCCTGTGCATATCTTTATTTTACAGAAAGAGAATCAGACAGAAGACTCCATAGAATTTTCTCTATTCAACCCTACTTTCCCAAAGTGGTTTTACCATGTTGCATTTTTATCATCAATGAAGGAATTCTATTATTCCTCATTCTAGCCATTTTTGTTCCATTTATTGGTGTGGGGGGGTTCTTTTTGGTACTTTTGCTGCTCTGACCCACAACTCATTCAACTCATAAGAAAATTGTTGAGCTATTTTTGTTTTTTATACATTTAATGACATTATAAATTGCACAGAATTAGCAAGTTTTTCAATATTTCAAATCAAAGTAATTATTACAGTGATTGAAAAGGGTGACTTATACTATGGTAATAATTTTCAGCTGTATAGCTAACACAATTTTCCTAAAATTCCATATAAGAATTTGATTACACAAATTCTAAAAGTCATATAGACCATCAAAAGACAAAAAATAACAAAAATGATATTCCACTAGAATAGGAATAATGGCTTATCTTAATAAACACTCATTCCAAATTTATAGTAATTCAAGTATGGTATTAGTGCAGAAAGTAAAAAATTTATCTCTTTGGTTATTAAGTATGAACTGTCGATTTCCTTAATGACTAAGTTTGACAGTTGATATCTTTAACATTTTACATTTTGAAAGTACATCCTGATTGTTTAGTATTCTTGGCTTGTGATTATCTTTAAAATTGTTTAGACCAATTTTTATAAAACCATGGATAAGTCAAAAATGCATGTTATTTTTTAATCTGAGTTCCAACACAACCAGTGCAGACAGCTCGAGCTATCCACAAATGTTTGTGAAGGATGTGGATAACGGACTGAATGCACATTACCACAGTGGTTTGAGAAGTTCTGTTCTGGTGATTTTCATCTTGAAAATGAGCCATGTGGGTGACCTGAGACCTAGGTGGATAAGGATAAGCTAAAAGCTGTGGTGGAAGTGCATTCATCTCAACTTACACATGAGTTAGTAGCAACTCATGAGTAGTTGGACATTAATATTCCAACAATATTGGATCATTTAAGCTGGATAGATGAGTTCCTCAGGAATTAAACAATTATCAGAAGAGAAATTTTCTGGAAGCTTGCCTTTCTTTACTGTCATGACATACTGGTGAACCATTTTTACACTGTATTGTTACATGTGATGAAGAATGCATTCATTTTGACTATTGCAAGTGTTAGCATAATGGTTGAATACAGATGAATTGCCAAAACACAATATCAAACCAAATCTTCATCTAAAAAGCTAGTGTTGTCTGGTGATCCAGCCCTGGTACTATTCCCTATGGTTTTGTGAAATCGGATCAGTCGATGACAGTGGATGTCTACTGCAACCAAATGGATGAAATGATGAGGATGCTTGTTATTGAGCAGTCAAGACTGTTCAGTGTAGATAGGACAATCCTCCTGCAGGGCAATACTGTCTCACAAACAACGCTGCTCAAATTACAGAAGCTGCACTTGGAACTCTCTGTCATCCACTGTAGTCACCAGACCTTGCACCGACTAACTGTCCCTTCTTCCAGGACCATTTCTTGCAAGAAAAAATACACAATTCTCAACAAGCTGTGGAAAATGCCATTTGTGATTTCATCACCACAGGCTGTGCAGGCTTCTTCGCTGCTGGCGTAAACAAACTACCATTAAGATGGTAAAACTATGGATAGGTTAGGAGCATACTTTTAAAAATTGAACTGCTTCTTGTTTGGGATATAACAAAATAATCTGTTTTGAAATTGAACCTTTAAGATTTAGTGACTTAAAATAAAACAATGAAACACAATTTACAGCACAGAAGGAGACGCAAGCCTGAATGGACCTAGATATATGAGAGGAAGCATCACAAATTAATTGGGAAAACTGAATTTTATTTTAAAAATGAGATTAATAAAATTTGCTTTCATATAAAAAATAAAATAGATTAATAACTGTCCTTAAATCTACCATGCATACATCAAATATCCTCTAAAACAATGTGAGGTTTTAAATGTTAAAGTTAATGTAAAAGAATATCTCTTTGATGTCAAGGAAGAAAGGAGTTTCATGATAATGAATTTTAATATGGAAACAAAAAAGAGAGAGAGAGAATAGAAAAAGATAACCTAAGCAAAAAAGAACAAAGGTAGAGACATTACAGTACTGATAGAGTTGAATGTACTGATCCGCCCAGGTAGAACTGACCCACCCAGGAAGGATCAAGTGCATGTCCCATCCAGGAAATAAACCCTCCCCTCTTGACCCTTTAAATCCCCATCTGCCATAGCCCACGTGTGGAATTCTTTCTGGTCAGGGATTTCATACCACTTAACACCAAGGTGGAATAAAAATCACATTGACCATACAGAAAATAAATAAGTAATAACACAGTTTTTTCTTAATTTTTAAAAGTTTTATTGAGATATGTATATAAAATTCAAGAAAGGAAGAAAACTGTATTAAAATTGTGATACTCAATATATCCTAATAAAATTTGCTATCTTATATGTTGTATCTGTCTCTCTTGTAATTGTAGAAGTCAAATGTGACTTGAGTATTACAATTCTAACAAAAATTTTTCCTTTCTTAAAATGCATATACGTTTTTGGCACTTTCTGTCTATAAACTGTACAATTTAATATTTTAAAATACGTGTGTGTAAGACAGCACCATAGATAAAGTAGTAAATAAATGTATTCATATTCCCCGAGTTCATTAGCACCCTTTTGTAACCCCCACTTAGCCACACTTCTATACTACCCTGAATCTTTGCAATTACTGATCCACTTTCTATCACTTGTAGAGTATAAACACACACACACACTGTGTAAGCCTGCATTACAAATCAAAGAATAATTCATGCTGAGATACTGAGTCAGATTTTACTGTATGACACTCATCTGAGAAGCTTAAGGCAAATCTGAAAACACTCATCCAATTGATTACGCATAATTGGGATTTCAATTTAAATTTTCGAAGTCTAATTGGCACCTAGGAAGAACTTTCACAGGTAAGCCCAGCAGCATGCTGAAATTTTGACTATTTCAAATCTCAAATCCTATGCTTCGAAATAAGACAACCCCTCACTCTCCCAGTCTGGCAAGTAGCACACAGAATTAATTCATCAGCTAATGGTTCATTTCTTCACTTTCTTAGGCTTAATAAGATGCAGCGGTACAAATCAGTACCCTTCATATATGCCAATACCAGTCAAGCTGAGAATAAAATCAAAGACACAGTATCTTTTGCAGTAGCTTCAAAGAAGATGAAATGCTTGTGAATATATCTAACAAAGGATGTGAAGGATCTCTATGTAAAGAACTATGAAATCCTGAGAAGAAAAAAAGCAAAAGACATTAACAGATGGAGGAACATACCATGCTCGCGGCTGGGAAGAATCAACATTGTTAAAATGTCCATACTATGCAAAGCAATCTACAAATTTAATGCAATCCCCATCAAAGCACTAACGTCATACTTTGAAGAACTGAAAAAGTAGTACTTCAGTTCATATGTAACCAGAAAAAAATCCAAACCACCAATACAATTTTTAGAAATAAAAACAAATCTGGAGGCATCATGTTACCATACTTCACATCATACTACAAGTCTATAGTGATTAAAACACCATGGTATTGGCACAAAAATAGAGACATAGATCTATGGAATAGAATAGAGGACCAAGAGATGAACTCAGCCATCTTATCTTTAATAAACCAAACAAAACCATGCATGGGGAAAAAGAATGCCATGAATCTGATGAAGGGTTGGCAACTAGAAACTATAGAGAACTCAAATTAATCAACAAGAAAAGAGCAAACTATCCCATTTCTAAGTGGGGAAGAGACTTGAATAGAACCTTCTCTGAAGATAACAGCTGAATGGCCAATAAACACATGAAAAAATGCTCATTTCCCCTAATAATCAGAGAAATGCAAATCGAAATCACTCTAAGATATCACCTAACTCCACTTACATTAACCCCTATCACAAAGTCCCAAAACTGCATATGTTGATGTGGATGTGGAGGGAAGGGAACACTTCTACACTGCTGGTGGGATTGCAAACTGATACAAGCTTTATAGAAAGAAGTGTGAAGAATTCTCAAAGAGCTAAAAGTCAACCTTCTATCTGATCCCACAACCCCATTACTAGGTATTGACACTGAAGAACAAAACTCATTTTACCCCTATTAAAATACCAACATCCTACTTTCAAGACTTGGAAAAAAGGATTCTACGTTTTGTATGAACTAGAAAAAAACCATATAGCTAAGGCAGTTCTTAGTAATAAAAATGAAGCCATGGGTATCACCATACCAGATTTTAGGCTGTATTACAAGACCATAGTGATAAAGATAGCATGGTAGTGGCACAAAAATAGAGACATAAACATTTGGAATCAAATAGAAAACCAGGAAATCAAACCAACAACTTATACAGCCATCTAATCTTTGATAAACCAAACAGAGCATCCACTGGGGGGAAGACTCCCTATTCAATAAATGGTGCTGGGAGAACTGGATATCCACATGTAAAAGACTGAAACTGGACTCGCACCTTTCTCCACTCACAAAAATTGATTCAAGATGGACAAAGAACTTAAATTTAAGGCATGCAATGATAAAAATCCTCAAAGCAAGAAGAGGAAAAACACTGGAAGATATTGGCCTGGGGAAAGACTTTATGAGGAAGACTGCCATGGTAATAGCAACAATAGCAATAATAAACAAATGGGACTTAATTAAATTGAAAAGCTTCTGTACAGCCAAGGAAACAACAACCAAAGCAAATAGACAACCTACTGAATGGGAAAGGATATTTGCATACTTTGAATCAGATAAAAGCTTATAACCAGGATCTATACAACAATTAATCCACAAGAAAAAAAACAACAATCCCATACATCAATGGGGAAGAGAGATGAATAGAATCTTCTCTATAGATGACAGACAAATGGCTAGAAAACACATGAAAAAATGCTCATCATTCATATTTATTAGAGAATTGCAAGTTAAAACCACCCTGAGATATCATCTAACCCCAGCGAGAATGGCCTATATCACAAAATCTCAAAACTGAAGATGCTGGCACTGATGTAGAGAGAAAGGAACACTTTTACACTGCTGGTGGTATAAACTAATACAACCTTTTTGGAAGGAAGTATGGAGAAACCTCAAAGAACTCAACCTAGACCTCCCATTTGATTTTGCAATCCTATTATTGGGCATCTGTACAGAAGGGAAAATAAACCTTTTATAATAAAGACACTTGTACTAGGCGGCTGTTTATTGCAGCCCAATTTACAATCGCTAAAATGTGGGAACAGCCTAATGTCCTTCAACCCAGGAATGGATTGGTAAGCTGTGATATATGTATACCATGGAATATTATTCAGCCATCAAAAATGGAGATTTTGCAGCATTTGTACTAACCTGGATGGAGGTGGAACACATTATTCTTAGTGAAGCATCACAGGAATTGAGAAGTATGAATCCTATGTATTCAACTTTGATATGAGGACAATTAATGACAATTAATAACATGGTGGGGCATGGGG
>CAUYPK010163695.1:0-37085 GCA_963574355.1 Loris lydekkerianus
AACCCTAGTTAATTATATATTACAAAAGGTGAAATTTAGATTCCAACTGTTACAATTTTTTTGCTTTCTGACTGCATGTTTTGGGGCAAACTACCCACTTTGAGCATCCTTTATACAAACTGCAAGACAATGTTATCAATATCTTTTGGATGCATTTTTGAGAAAATCAATTAAGATAAAAACATACAAATTCATGCTGAAACTGCAACTATCACATAATTCCTTTGCATTAAAATGTAAAATAAAATAATGTAAATATGACATATATACTAAGGAAAAGTAATCACTTATTTTTTGCCTAATGAATCTTATTTTCACCTCTTCTCCTCCTTTTATTTCTTGTGCATTATTAACCTGATTATGAAAAATATGAAATATACTCTTGATTTTTTTCCAAGATATAGACCTGAATTTCCTAATATTTGCAACTGAAGTCCTTTTACTTATCTCAAATGTGTTGTATCCAACTCTAACCAATTTATCACATCTTTTAAATTTCTTCTCCCTGTCATATTTCTGGTGAAGGCATTACCTGTCTCCCAGTTCCTAATGTCCAAGTATCTTGGTATTACTTTTTCCTCATATCCAGGTGATTGTTAACATTACAATTGTATTACAAACTTACAACTGGGGACAGTCTCATAGATTTGAATTCTCATTTCCATTCTTATTCATTTTTGATGGAAATTGTGAATTCTTATTCAGACTATTGCCAAGTCTCCCAATCTCCAATTTCATCAACATTCTGTGAACCAATTCTTTTCTTATAACACAAATATACTGAAATATTTGATGGTTTCTGTCTTCTAACTGCTATGGTAACACCTCTTAGCTTGGCCGTCAGGGCATTTTATAATCAAAATCTAGTCTACGTGTTATTGCTATTTTCATTGCTTTTACATAATGAAATTTCTTATGATTCCTTAATGTTATTTATGTATAATACAAGCTGTTTTTTTGTGAGTCAGTGCTTACTGTTTCCTTTACCTATGTTGCTTTCTTCAATTCCCATTTCAAGACATCAAATGTTATTTATTTCGTAAAGTTTCCTCAATTCCTTCCTTATGTATTAAGGTAGATTGTGCTAGTCTTGCCTTTGGAATTCACATTTGGCTTTGCACCATTCTTACTTTTGTATATTTCTGGTTGTCTTAAGTAGATTTTTGAATATATCACTTATCAAGTTAGCACTTACTATAGAAACTAGTGTAATAAACTTTAATATATATTTTAAATAAAATTTTCTTATAAATTTAAGCAATTCATACATGATTGCCTATAATTTCCGATATACCAATAAAGAAAGTTTGAGAGAAACCAAAATTTTTTCTAATATTTTATCTGATCTCATACTTTTGTATCTTCAGAATACCCCTATTTGAATATTTTACTAATAGCTTTAAATTATTAGTATAATGCTACACAGTTCACAAATAAAATTATTGCTGAGTATACCTAACTAGTAGTAATTGCTCTTTAAATGAAATGTGCAAGAAAAAATATTACCCCTTTTTCTTCCTAAAGGCAGAAGATGCCTGAGATGGAGGTATTTATCTGTAGACTACTGAAGTTACCAGCTTAATAGGTAAACCTAGGGGTGAGGTAGAAATGCATAAAGACAAGAAGAGCCTGGGTCCTTCATGTCATACCCAAGCTGTTGAATTACCACCCTGGATCTGTTCTACCTCCAGCTATTTTTTACACAAGATGATGAATCCCTGTTGTATTAGCCTCTTTTAATCAGGTTTTCTGTTAACTCCAGGCCAAAACAATTGTAAACAATGGCACAGGAATTCAGAGAAATGAGTGGCTGATAGACTGTGAGATCCTAGGGACAAGAGAGGGAGTCACTTACAGGGTAGAGTAATGGTGACTTTCCATTCTCTTACTTGGTAAGCTAGCCTTCTGTTGATTAGTCATTTCCATGGACCTTTATACCTCTGCTTTACTTGAGTTAGCAAATGGATTTTAGATTCTTTTATCCAAACTATTTATTCCAAACTATTAAAAAGGCCAACATATATTATCACTTTCAAGCTCTATGACAATAACTCTGTAAGTTAAATATTAATATTTCCTTTAAATTAGAAATGAGAAAACTAGATATGAGAAAACTGAGGATTACAACAGTCTTAGCTATTAATCTAAGGGAGGTCTGAACTTAAACTCAGATTTTCCAACAAAATCAACTGTTCTTTTTCAACACACTGTCTTTCCAATTGCATTCATTTCCTAGCCTCATTATAGTACTTCATTTGTACTGTGTCCAGTAACACCAATTATAACACTTCTTTCACTTCATAAAAATAAAATATTTTTCTAACCCTTTGTCCCTTTTTTTTTTCCTCTAATTTGTTATTGTGTATTTTTCTTTTCTTGGAGTATGTATTATGTCTTCCATTTTCTCTCCCTTTCCAGGGGACACAAGTATTAAAGTCAGGTGACTACCAGAGCAGTCAGCTCAGATATACTTGGAAATACATTGATTGACTTTAAAGTTAAGATACTGAAAGCCCCATTTGGTCACATGGAATCAATAGTGGAGGTCAATTAGGACTATAATTAAACTAAATATAACTTTAGCTTTTGTATCTCTGGCATTTTGTCTCCTCTCTCTCCTACTTCAACAAATTCATTGCACTAAACATTCATTAAGTGTGGGTAAAATACCATTCCTGTCTTTGAGAAGCTTATCCAGTGGGAAGCCTGTACACCTGGAAGAAAAGAGAAGAAAAGCAAAAGCACCAGATTCCACTCCTCCTGTAAACATGCATGGCTAACCTAACCCTTCCCCCTGAAGCTTTTTACTCATCTTTGGTTAAGTAACTGACTTTCATGAAGTTTGACCTCAACTGGATCATCTCACTCTGACCATTACAGTGACCTTTTATATACATTTTACATAATTGTATTTGTTTAATTTTTGTATCATATCAGAGTTCTTCCTTGAGCAAGGCATGGCTGTGTTTCCCTCAACTAGATGATTGTTTGCAACAGTCAAATATTAGACATGCTTTGTCATCCAATACCAAAGGAAGAAAGTCCTTGAAAGCAGACAATAGGAAGCCTTCCTAAAAATACAAATGTGTCCAAAGTCAATGCTTTGTACTCACTAAACTGGGAATTTCTCAAATAAAAGATTTACAAATTTATGAAAGTTATTTCTAAGCAGTGGAAATAAAAGAACAAAAAATGAAAACCATTCATAGACATTTTCTCCGAATTGTATTAATTCAATATGCTTTCATTAAACATATTGAATTTGTCAATGTAAACACAAATAAAAAAGGGTTCTTAGGCTTCTAGAAATTCATAAACTTGGTGAACAGGTAATTTTTCACATATTCAAAAAATATTTATAAAATAAACTTTTGATGGACACTTTTGGTACTATTTCCTTTGGGTCTTATTATTAACTTATGAGTTTTATCTGCTTGAAAATTTCCAGTGGCCAAAATACTAACATGTATTTATAATAAAGAAAAACATAGGCTAAATATAGTTCTATCAGTGTCAAACTAAAAGCCTTTATGGATATTATAGTCACAAAAAGTTATCTCTCTAAATAATTCCAATGTATCATTACAAGGAGTAATAATGTTTTAAGGAATTTTACCTTATCAACTTCAAGTAAAGTGTCGATAAGTGACAATGAAAGAAAAGAAAACAAACATTGTGTTAACTTATGACTCACAAACAAAATGAAATATCAAGAAATAAAACAAATAAAAACCCACTAAAGCAAAAATAAAAACAAAGCATAGGAATCAGTTTTTATACCTATGAAATAAACCTTCATTTTGTAGGTAGAATTAAACTTTATCTTATCATTGCAAAACAATGCTTAAGACAAACCACTTCTGAGCAATATCACTATTTCATATTAATGTTTACAGTCTTATTATTATCTATTCTGCTTTTGATAATAAAATGACAGTAACTAATTTCTTCTAAAAATACAAACACAAAAATTTTTATCACTGCTTTCACAAACTGATAATTCATTGTCCATACTCAAACTTTGCTATTTTAAAGCACTTTTTTCATTATAAAATCTTTTAAAAAATGAATTTGAAGTGTTATTTTAATGGAACTTCAAGGCTCTTATGTCATGGTTTACTGATTTCCATTTTTTTTTTTTTCTTTTTTTGATAGTAAATTCAAGGAATATACCATGAAATACAAATCTAAGAAAAATTAGTGTACAGCCTTTCAGATAAGGAAATGTTGTGAACTTCTTTCCATTTCATCATTGGAAATCATTAAAATACTTTCTTATTTTATATTCATTTTACTTTTAAATTTGTATCTTTTACATTTAAATTTGTTGTCTACCCTCTTTATTCTCTTTTATCTCACTGAGTTTATCTTTTGCTTTTTTAAATGATCAGCAAAACATAGATCAGACATGGATAGATCTTTTATCTTCCACAGGGAAGGGATAGAGGGAAGGAATTGGATAGAAGGATTAATCTCAGAGCAGCCTACCCAAAGAATTTCATTCTGGGAGAGGGATTATCAGAATGGAAGTCTTTGCTATTTCTTTCACAACTCTTATTCTAGTAGGGTGCATAGCATACTTTTTTGTTGTTGTTGTTTGTTTTTTGAGACAGTCACACTCTGTTGCCCTGGGCAGAGTATCGTGAGGTCATAGCTCACAGCAACTCTTGGCCTCAAGAGATCCTTTTGCCTCCTCTCCAAAGTATATGGGATTGTAGGCACCCACCACAATGCCTGGCTAGCTTTTCTATTTTTGATGGAGGTCTTGCTCTTGCTCAAGCTGGTCTCAACCTCCTGAGTCAAGCAATTCACCTGCCTCACCCTCCCAAAGTGCTAAGATTACAAACGTGAACCACTGCATCCCACTCTCAGGTTTCCTATACTGCGAGCCACAAGATTTACCATCAAATACACCAAGAGCATTGGTAACAAGATCTTGCATTGCCAACAAGAATGGATGCATTCATGGCGGTGAGAAGTAGGGCAACTATACAACCAATGGAAAGATAATGTCCTCAAAACTTTTGTTATAGAAAATTCTGAATGCCAACATATATATGTATGTATATATATTTCATATATATGTATATATAAAAAACATAAATTAAAAAAGTAAAAGATAGTGTATAATTCTACTACCCTGAATAATTACTACCAATATTTTGGCTCATTTCTTTTGAGTCTCCTCTTGTTTATGAATGTGTATGTGTCTATACCTGTCTGTATCTTTGTATAATTTTATAGGCATTACTTAAAAGGAATTGAACAATATTCATTTTCTGTAAACAATGTTTTGTTTTTTTTTTTGAGACAGAGTCTCAGTTTACCACCTACGGTAGAGTGCCGTGACGTCACAGGACTCACAGCAACCTCCAGCTCCTGGTCTTCTTCTGCGATTCTCTTGCCTCAGCCTCCCGAACAGCTGGGACTACAGGCGTCCACCACAACACCCGGCTATTTTTTGGTTGCAGTTTGGCCGGGGCTGGGTTTGAACCTGCCACCCTCGGTATATGGGGCTGGCGCCCTACTCACTGAGCCACAGGTGCCACCCTTTATGTAAACATTTTAATAGTAGTGCAATATTTTATACATTCAATCTATAATTTAACATTTTCCTATTGTTGATCATTTAACGATTACAGGGCCTTAATTTGTATAACAGTGATGAGGAGCATTGTACATATATCTCTGCAAGTTTTAAAAATGATTTTCTTAGAATATAGTTTTTTTAAAAAGACTGAATGAACATTATTTTAAAGCCCTTAACATATGGCTATCACCATATTGTTAGCTAGAAATATGCTGCTCTTCTATATTATATCTCCTCTTTATCAAGGAGTATTATCATTTTGTAACAAATTAACTGGTCTATTTTTAAAAAGTCTGATTGTGTTAATCTTTTTATTAATAGTGAATCTAATAATAATTTAAACTCTATTATATTTTTCATGTCATTATATTGTCTTTGTATTTTACATAATGTGTCTGGTTTGGGAAATATATATTGAGGTGGAGACTTATCTAAGTTGCACAAAAGGCTTTTATCTTATTGTCTATGGTGTTTCTCTTTGTTATCCTTTAGGAGGAATTGATAGCTTGTGCTTTAGAGTTGCAGGATAGAAATTGAGTATAAATGGCTTCTATAAAAAAGTAGTCAAATGTAAGAGTCAGATGGATATAGATAAAATTGATATTCAATGTAAAAAATGGACAAGAAAAATGAAAAAAGAAAAACAACACAAAGAATGTAGAGCTGTATAACCAGAGAGAGAAAAGAAAAGGGAGAAACATAATAGAATTTTAGGACCAAGGTGATAATAACTCTTTGGCCAGCCATTTGCACTGTGTGTCAGGAAACTTTGATTCCTTAGTGTCCATTAGGTTGGTGCTGTAAAACTCAATTCCTTTATATTTTTAATAACTCCTGCAAAGTTCTAAAATACCAGTAGTGGTATAAGTGAATACAGACATGCTTTGTATTGTATGAAAAAAAGCACAGGATGAAAGTAGGTTTAGCATCAAGCTAAGTAGTTGGGATGCTATTGTCCAAAAGCCAAGGGACACGCCTCAGCTCTGGTCTTGATGAGTTCTGTAAACTTGGACAGTTTGTTTATCTTCTCGGTGCCTGATTTTCTTATAAGACTATGGTGAAGATTACACACTAAACACATGGAATACACACCAAACAATTTTTAGCTCCTGATAAACACTTAACACGCATTGATTTTCAATTATTAGTAAAGCTGTGAATATATTATACATTTACTAAAGTACCTTATAAATTTAGTGTTTTCTCATTTATTCAGCAGATATTTGTTGAGCACATATCACATTTCATATCCTTGTAAGGTGCGAGCACTATAACTGATCCCTTCCAGGAACCTGCTCTACGTGTAGTCCCTGGAGGAGAGGCTTCATATAGGAATCACGTGCACATAAACCGTATTTTCTTCTGCAAGTCCAGTGAAGCCAATCATTGGTTAATACAAATGATGTGGCCCAAATCAGTCTCTCTCTGGGAAATGTACTTAAAATAGTGTAAGACTGATCTGGTTCTCCTTAGGTGTTGAGCTAAAAGGATACATTGATTCAAAGATTGCATTTTGGAACCAGTACAAGCAGAAAATGTTGGTGGGGACAGGGAAAAAAAGAGGAAGGAGGTGAGCAGAGGAGAGAGAAAGAGGAAGGGAACTGAAAGGAAAGAAAAAAAGAAGAGAGGAGGGGAAATGAGAAAGAGAAGAAAGGACAGAACTGGAGACTATGCAGCCTCTGAAAGATAAAGTGGCTCAGTCCAGGACTTTGTGTTTCCTAATTTCCTTTCCACTGGGGTCTGACTGTGCTCATTTCATAATCTTAGATGGCAATGGTATTTACTCTCACATTCTAATCATATCTTCTATCCTTCCACTCCTATTTTGACCGATACACTCAGGTGTATTTCTGTTTCTCATTCCTCAGAGAGCTTTAACCAAAGCAATGCACAACAGATGAACACGAAGTAATTACCTGGCTTGGGAAGAGACTGGTCATAGGACCTGCTAGTCTATCAAAAGTTTCCTATTTAAACCCTCTAATGACTGTTATTCCCTCTTCTCTTTTTTGCTTTTCTCCTTCCTGTATTCCTAGAGTTGTTATTTGCATCTAAAAGTACCCGCTCATCATCTCAAACCACTACATACAAGCAGAGTGACTTATCAAGAGGAATTCCCAAAGGACTGTTCCAAAACACCTAAACGGGGTTACTGGAATTTTTAGGATCATTCTGTTGTTTACTTAGCAACTATAGTCATCCCTTGGTATCTGTAGGGAATGGCTGCAGGACCTCTAAGAATACCAAAATCCACAGATGCTCAAGTCCTTACATAATATGTTATAGTATTTACAAATAACCTACCCACATCCTCCTGTATACTTTAAATCATCTTTACATTACTTATCATACCTAATGAAACACAAATGTTATGAATATAGTTGTTATACTGTATTATTTGGGAATGTCAAGAAAAAAAGGTCTGCACATATTCAGGACAGACAGAATCACACCCCCATCCCCCGCCCCAATATCTTCTATTCATGGTTGGTCACATCCATGGATGCAGAATACTGGGTACAGAGGGCCAACTTCACTCTACCAATGTCAGTAAAAGGTGAGAGAAAACGCTGAAGTTGAGACCAATGCATGCAGAACATACCTTATAGAGGCTAAGCACTATGCTAAATACTTTACACACATTATTTGTATTACATTGTCTTACCAATAGCCTGATAGCAAGTTAACAGAGCTAAGATTTCAACCAGAGTTAAAATACACGTCTGCTCAAATTTATGAGAGGATGACATAGGGAAAAGAGTATTAGGTACTTTATTTGTCCCTTGTGTGAAACTAGGAAGACTAGTGATATGAATTAACAGTGATTACATTATCACATTGAATGTAATATTAAGTTGAAGCATATTTTATTTTTCTTTCTTTCTTTTTATTTTTGAGACAGATTCTCACTTGATTGCCCTTGGTAGAGTTCTGTGGTATCATCATTGCTCACAGCAAACTTAAACTCTTAGTCTCAAGAGATCTTCTTGCCTCAGCTTCCCATGTAATTGGGCCTACAAGTGCCCATCAGAATGCCCAGCTAGTTTTTCTATTTTTAGTAGAGACAGGGTCTCACTCTTGTTCAGGCATGTCTTAAACACCTGAGCTAAAAATTCCACCCTCCTTTGCCTCTGAGAGTGCCAGGATTATAGGTGTGAGCCACCATGCCCAGTCTTGAAGCCATTTTTACATTATTTCTAAGACTAGTTATTGTTTTTCAAAAAACAACTAACTTTCGTCTATATAGTGACCCTTCTGGCATATATTATCTAAATGAATTATTACATATAAATCTAATGTTTATATTAAGATTGTAAACTAACAAAGAATTTGGCAGTAAGTTTAAACCAATTGCCAATTGCTTAAAAAGATAAACCAAAATGAACTAACGACAGCAATATAGATATACAGTAAGTCTATGAATGCTCAGTGAACCACCAGAATACCCATCAAGGTGAAATTACATTATAAATTAAATGATGTTTAGATGAGGAATAAAAGATTAGCTGTAAAATAAATATGCAGATGGTGTGTTAAAACATAAAAATTCAGGACAACTGAGAGAACCTGAAACAGAAGGAATATATGTCAAAGTAAAAACCTGAAAAGATGGCTAAAAAATAAGATTTCGAAGGGAACCTGATGTCAAAATGTATTTGGATAAACATTTGGTCCTCTGCTCCAGAGTAACTGATCCTGGAGCATTTAGCTTACTATAATTCTATTCACAAATGTTTAACTATGAGACATATTTTGAAGAATGAACTGATGTTACGATAACGTTCACTTCCTACTTTTATAGTTTCCTGGACTAGCATTCTCAGCCTTTCTTTCCTACCCTAAGTGGAAAGTCTGAGGTTCAATTTAGTGAGAAGTATTATAAGGCCCATTTACTTGTATCTTAGCCTAACATGTTAAACCCAGATTTTACTAGTAATAAAATTGACCCAGCTATCTGACCACTGCATCTAATTCTCATTTTGTATTGAAATCAAGTAGAAAACTCCTAAAAGTTCAACAGCAAAAATTAATTACATGGTTTGAAGTGTGTTTTTGTGTGTAAATAAAATCTAAAAAGTCTTAAAAGTGTACATTATGGCCTTTCATGCTCGCATAAGACCTCTTTGTTGACATTTACGTTTAAAAGAAGTTGTTTTGTTTTATTTGATTTTGATTTTGGTATTCATGATAATATGCACAAATAATGTAGAATGATCATCAAGGGTTAAAGTAGAAGAAATTGTCTGCAGGAATTCTTCAGTGATGAGGTAGATAGCTCTAGAAAGACAAATGGTGAAGTTGTATTTATTGAGAATAAATGCAAATGTGAAGTTGGAACATTAACTTTTCAGAAGAGAATAATCTGATCATATCCTATAGTTCTACTAAAATTAAGCTAACTACAACAAATAATTCTGTAATGCTAATGAATCATTTTAATTTATTCTTCAGTGCCAAGGAAATTGATGTTATGCTAGAAAGTTTCCTACTTGGGCATGTACATGACAAATTGTCTGTCTATTAAGGAAGTATAAAAAAAGGTTATTGAATAATAAGAAATAGGACAAAGTTAAGCTAAAGGTTCACTTTTGATGCAAATTAAATATACGTGCAATATAATACTCATAATGATGTCCTAATTTCCATAGCATTTTGAAATATAACAACTTAACGTAAAATAAAAAATAGCTTATAGTTGTAACAATTACCTAACATGTCCCAAGCACAATGCTAAATATATGACATCTCATTTTGACATAATCAAAACCTTCAAGGGCAAATATCATTATCCTATTTTACAGACAATAAAACAAGAGTCTGGAAAACTTTTCCATTTTATCAATAGCACACGTGTACAAATGGGAGAGCAGGAAATCAAACTGGGTGACTGGGTCTGAAGTTAACTTTCTTTCTACTATGCCACATTAAATGTGCTACAGATTTGGGCAGCGCCTGTGGCTCAAAGGAGTAGGGCACCGGCCCCATATGCTGGAGGTGGCGGGTTCAAACCCAGCCCCAGCCATAAACTGAAAAAAAAAAAAAAGAAAGAAAGAAAGCTACAGATTTCTAAAATAAAATTCTCCGTCTTGTCCTAAGCCGACTTTCTATTCTGACTTTCCTGTTTCTGACTTGTTCACCCATGCTGCCTGGACCAGCCTTGGTGTTCTCCCACAATCCCCTAAGTCCCAACTCCACTTCTAGACTTTCCTGGCTATTCTGACCTTGGCAAGCTTCCCATTGCTTCTTTCCTGCAATAGTAGCATACTTGGCTATAAATTCATTCTGCATGCACAACCACATCAATCTTGTTTATACATATGCCATTTCATATGCCCTACATAATCCATTTCATTTTTCTAACAACATTCAGCAACTCTATTTTTTCTAGTAAGATAGGCACAGGCAAACTTTCTCTGTAAAGGGCCACCTAGGAAATATCTCAGGTTGTGTGGCCCCTACAGTCTCTGATGCAACTATTCAACTCCATCAGGTAAGTGCAGATACAGCATAGGAAACATGTAAATGAATTGATTGTATTCCAATAACAGGTTATTTAGCTATAGTCTGTCAACATATAGTATAGGATAAACTAAAAATAAAACCTTGCACTTGTTCTTCAAAGCCCTCAATAGTGTGTGCTCACATGCACTCACACTCTGTCTCTCTCTTCTTCCCTCTCTTTGCATTATTTGAAAATGAAACATTTAATCCACAAAATCAAATACATAGCTTGTTGTCCCTACACCATAACTTTCCTTTCATGGCCAATTTTCTTGAAAGAATTGTGTACACAACATGTTTGTTTACTCTCTGGCCTTATTTTCACTCCGACAAATTACATTTTGCAATTTTGTTTGTTTGCAATCTTGTTTGCAATCTTGTTGCAATCATGTTGTACAGGGTGTTGTGTTCCGAAAGCCACATAACCCCTACAGTCACCACACATAGGGATAATGGGAAATTATATCTAAATGTATCTTTATTTACTAAATATTCATTACAAAATTTTACAAAAAGGTGGCCAACATGTAGAGAATGTTTTGTAAATATTTTGTAAAACTTTATAATGAATATTTTGTAAATGAATGTACACGTAGCTACAATTTCCCATTTTCCCTAAGTATGATGATTGTAGGAGCAGCTTTTGGGACATGCTGTAGTCACAGATGTTTGTAGTTAGACAGAACTGGGTTCATATACTAATTGACCTATTTAGCATCTCTGATTCTGGGTCTCTTCCTCTGTAAAATGAGTATAAAATATTACTGATGTTGTGAAGATTGAAATGAACAACTGCATAAAATGTAAAAAAGCATAGCAACAAATAGTTACAGGTGATAATAAATGTTAGCTCCCCCTGTTCTCTCACTAGCCATCAATTAACAAATCTAATTTGATAGTTTATGGGCTTTTTTTCCACTTGATTTTTTTGATTTGACAATGTTGACCACTCTTTCCTCTGATTCTTTGCTCTCTATCTTAGACAAAAATATTTTTATTCTTTTACTGTCTATCACTCTGACTGCTCTTCCTCTGTCCTTTTGGCCAGCTCCCTTTTCTCTGCTTACTCCTATATGTCCTTCAGCTCAGGGTGGGCTTGCTCTTGATTTTCTCAAGTCTTGACTCCTTCTCGCCATGTACATCTCAACCATCACCTCCCAGGGAGGTACCTGTGATCACTTCCTCCAAGTTTGTCTTACAATCAATTTTTCTCACATAAACTTATTTTAATCTCTGCATACACCTCGTAACTAACTGCTATTTTCTTCTGGTTTTTATGTTTGCATCTTTTTATCTCCCTCCGCTAAAATGTAAACTTCAACCAACCATTCATCACCATTTCTCAAGTGCTTAGAACACTATGTGACACACAGAAGGAGCTCAAAAAGTATTTATATAGTTGAATTGTATCAACATCTTGACACTACCTAGGGTTCTACCATCACCTCACATCTCTTCTCACCACATAAGATCTCCCTGAGGAAAACCATCTGTTCTCAAAACTTCAAGTACATAAACAATTCCATTCATGAGCTGATCTTTCCCCACTCCCTCAGAAGTCTAACTTCTTCTTTGACTCACTTGTTTTCTTCCTCAAGGGAAATTTTTCTAAATTATAAATCAGAATTCCTAAAATCTTGGATGAAAACCCTTCAGTGGTTCCTAATTGCTTACAGAGCAGGATGCAGACTCTTTACAAGCTTGTCAACTAAGTCTATCCCTTGTCTAACTTTCAGTGTTATTTCTTACCACTTCTCTAAATAACAGTTCAATAAACTTTCCTTGAGTTCCTTTTTGTGAAAACAAAGAAGGGAAATACAGATTACTCCCTCCCCACAAAAGGAGGCTTTAAGAAAAAATTTACCTTAAAGAGCCATAAATCAAAGGAAAGGGGAAATTCTCCTTTTGGCAGTCCAATTTCTTTCCTAGAACTGATTTCAAGACTCTATATGTATAATTGTTCATTCAATCTTTATTCCAACAAAATTAGTATTATGTTATTTATCCAATAAAGAAACTGGTATTTAGGTTTCTTAGGGTCAAGGATTTTTACCTGTTTTATACACTCCTGTTTGTCCAGGATCTTAAAATGTAGTAGGTACATGGGAAATTTTATGAGTAAATGAAGAATTAATTTTATTTAGCAAATGTTGAATTAATATTTTTTGAGGAAATGGAGAATCAAGAAAGCTTATTAAATTGTCAAATAACATAATCAACAAGCAGCATCTTGGGTTAGCAGTTAGTTTGAAATCCAAATCCTGTACTTCCCCGTCATTCTATACATCAGGGGCAGGACTGTGTAAATGTTTTCATCTCCTTATTGTCAGCATGTGTACAGAACCTGGGAAAGGTAGATAAGTAGAAAATATATTTCTTTCTTTCTTTTTTGAGACAGAGTCTGACTTTGTCACCCTTGGTAGAGTGCTGGAGCATCACAGCTCACAGCAACCTCAAACTCTTGGTCACCAGTGATCCTCTTGTCTCAGCCTCCCAAGTAGCTGGGACTACAGGCACCTGCCACAACACCAGGCTATTTTTAGAGATGGTGTCTTGCTCTCACTCAGGCTGATCCTGAACTGCTGAGCTCAGGCAATCCACCCTCCTTGGCCTCACAAAGTGCTAGAATTACAGGCACAAGCCACCCAGCTCCAAGAAATATTCTTGAATAAATAATCTCAAAGATTCTCTCTATATGCAATAGATATCAAAGATATATTTTATAACATGATTTAAAATATTTATTTCAACATTATTAAATCACATAAAAAGAGCTTAAGTAAGTAAGTGGACACAATTCACATATGTCCCATTATAAAACTTATATTTTGGATATTTGTATTTCAAATTAAACTATGGCCTGTCAGACATCACTACCTAAAATGATATTCTGAAATAGATCTGACCCATGTGTACAATAGTAAATTTATCTGTGAGGTTATTTGTATTCATTTAAATTTTGACTCATTGAGTTCACATACCTTAGTGAAAGAAGCTGAATATTTTTCCCCTTCTGGGAGGTTCAGTTTTATAAGTCATTCATATGAACCTGTAGGGAAACTGGAAAACTACGTTTTCATCTCCATTACTTATATCGACTCTTTAAATATGCAATTCACTTTGTTTCATTTTACTGACAGTTTATGGAGAACATTTTTTTAAAGACATACATTGAATTTAGCATCAGAGAATAAAGAGCATTTAAGCAATCTTAAAAAAGTCATATCCACACATACAATACGATATTTTTCCTCTTAACATTATCAGTGTAGGGACTGAGTGTAATGTGTACTTCTTGATATAATAACTTCTGAATAGAGGCTCACATATTGCTTTCCACTTCTTAATCCAAAAGCCATTTCATTTTACCCTCCCTCCATTCACCCCCTTCTATTACAACCACATCTGAACTGTCTTGCCTTGATAAGGCAACCTGGTGGTAGACACCATCTGAGCCAACCATGCTCTCTCATGGTCTTCTTCTCAGAGAAATTTTGCTCAATTCATGTCATTGTCTTCCTTAATTTTGCTTTAAATAATCTCTTTCTCACACATGCTCTGATATTCTTGTGAATTCTCTTTTAGTTCCCCTTCTCAATTGTCTTGATTTCCTCAAGATACATGTTCATTTTTCTCCTTCACTCTGTTGCAATTGTGAGTTTAAATAAAAACCTTCTGAAGCACTGTGAGTTGGTATATCAAGAATGCTAATGGTGCAACTATATCAAAGGGGGTAGAAAAACAAATTTAAATGATTGCTCTGCAAATTCATTGGCTAAGAAACAGCAAGGATAATTCTCCCTGTCTCACTTCCTTGTTTACAGAAAAGCAATTCCCTTCCCTGGGAGCTAACAATAGTAGTAATCCACAGACACATGACAGAAACATCATCTTCAGTTGTTGCATCTGTAGCTGTGCAGAAGCTTTTTAGCTTGATCATGTTCCATTTATTTATTTTTGGTGTTTCTACAATTGCCAAGGGGGTCTTCATAAAATCTATTCCCAGGCCAATTCTGTCAAGAATTTTTCCCACACTTTCTTCTAAAATTTTTATTGTTTTGTGGCTTAAATTTAAATCTTTTGTCCAACAAGAGTCAATTTTTGTCAATGGTGAGAGATGCAGGTCCAATTTCAGTTTTCTACACGTGGCTAGCCAGTTCTCCCAGCATCATTTATTAAATAGGGATTCTTTTCCCCAGTGTATGCTTTTGTATGGTTTATCAAAGATCAAATAAAGCAAACAGACAGCCTTCAAAATGGGAAAAGATATTTGCATGCTATGAATCTGACAACTATTAATAGATTCTTGATAACTAGAATCTACAGAGAACTCAATCACCAAGAAAAGAGCAAACAACCCCATTTATAAATGGGCAAGAGACTTGAACAGAACCTTCTCTGAAGAAGACAGATGAATGGCCAACAAACATGAAAAAGTGCTCAAAATCTCTAATCATCAGAGAAATAAAAATCAAAACCACCCTGTGATATCACCTAACCCCAGTGAGAATAGTCCACGTCGCAAAATTCCAAAGCTGAAGATGCTGGCATTGATGTGAAGAGAAGGGAAAACTTGTACTGCTGGTGGGATTGCAAACTAATACTACCTCTATAAAAAAATTATAGAGAATTCTCAAAGAACTAAAAGCAGACCTTCTATTTGATCCCATGATCTCATCACCAGGTATCTACACAGAAGCAAAAAAAAAAATAATAATAATTTTACTATAAGGACATTTGCACTAGAATGTTTATTGCAGCCCAATTCAGTCACTAGTATGCAGAAGCAACCCAAGTGCCCATCAACTCACGAATGGATTAACAAAGCATGGTATATGTATACCATGGAGTACTATTCAGCCAAAAATAGATGGATACTTTAAATCTTTTATATTACCTGGTGTTGAAACACATTCTTCTTAGTAAAGTACCACAAGAATGGAAAAGCAAGTATCCAAGGTAGCCAATACTAATATGAAACCACAATATTAACAAATACACACCCACAAGGAAGAACAACATAAATATATTCTAGTCAGGGGGTGAAGGGAGGAGGGAAAGAAAAAGTGGGAGGAGAGAGGGTGATTGGCAAATTCTCTCTTAATGGGCATCATGTAAGGGTATACAGCACACCCTTTGGGTGAAGGGGTCAAGTACAACGTGAACTTTATCAGAAACAAAAACAATGTAACTTAAGCATCTGTACCCTTATATCAGCTGAAACTAAAAAAAAAGCAATATAATCTTCCTTCACAAAAAAAGTATAGTTTATTGTTCATATTGTTCTGCATCTTGTTTCACTTGCATGATAACACACGTTTATCTTAGTAATGTCCTCAGGTAAGGACACAAACAGCTGCCTCATACTTTTTAAGTGCTGCGTTGTAGTTTGCTGTATGTTTGTGCTTTCATTTGTGCAATAAGTTCTCCAGTGAAGGATATTCTCTAATATTTTTCTATCATAAAAATATGCTCTGAATAAGACTGTGCCAGTGCTAGGGTGCAGTTGTGCCATATCTGGAAATAGAATCATTGCATCCTAATGGTAGGGGCAGACAATATTAGCATTTTGAGGTGAAATAAAGATAACAAACCAGTACCTTCAGTTTTGTGACAACGTCCAAACACAACTTTCAAACTAACTACACAATTTTTTTTTAACATACCATCTTATGTTTTCTTAAACTAATTTTTTTCTGAAGCATAGAGAAATGGGGCCCCTATTTCTACTTCTACTCTTATATAAAGTTACCTATACAATTAGCTTACAACTTTGAGGATAGGATATATTTGTAAGTATGGGATTTCTTAACAGTAGATATTATTTCAACTAATTAATAAATGAAAAATCTTATAAATGTTCAATTTGAAAACTGCATTGCTTAGAATTAATAGGATTTGTTTCCATTTAAGGTTGGAATAACACTATAATAGCTTTAATAAACTGGCGAAATGATGTCCTATGTTCAATCACCATCATTGTTTAATTAGTTTAAGAGACAATTCAATGGAAATTATACCATATATTCATATATCCAAACATGACTATATATAAACACAATCTATATTTTATAGACTCAGAATTTTATAGCTAAAACACACATTAAAGATACATGGTTTAAGTGTCTCATTATATTTTTGAGGAAACTGGGAACCAGAGATATGAGGTACTATACACAAGGTATATATTTACCTGCATAAATAATGGTATTGATAATAGCATGATTTAATATGCATGAGTTTTTCAGCATAGTGCTAAACATTTTATGTATATTAGATTATCTAATTTTCAGAAAGGCTTTATTTGATAGAAAGTATTATTACTAATTATTATTATTCAGATCAACAGATGAAGCTAAGGGAAAAAAAAAAAAAAAAAAAAAAACTGGCTACAACAGCTGCAGTAAGCAGTAAGGCCAGAGATTGAATTTTGTTCATTTATTAACATTAATTACCATGCTTATTAAACTCCTATGTTTATTAACTAAACCCCTATGCTTATTAGCTCTCATCATAATTTATGCATATTCTGATGGCCTATGAAAATATGAACAACTAAAGTTAGTGGAATAAATTAAGAAGATAAAAATTAGAATTAAAGTGGAAAATAATGGAAGTATTCATAGAAGGGAAGACAGTAGTGTCATAAGTAAGTAAAAGTGTCATAGGATTTCATTGTTCATATTTTTCTAAAGTACGTTTTGAGCAAAGAGTCCTTAAAGATTAGTGTCTACACAGTGAAATGTAAGAAATCTAGATACTTGGATTTGACTATACTTGTTTAAGTGTCTAAACTCATGCCTTAAGATTGCAGGAGGATCACTTAGAAAAGTAACCAATGCTGGGTTCAAAAGAAGAACAAGTATCTTAATATGGCTGAGCATGTTTTCTTTTTATGACTGGCTGTTTCAACACCTTGAATGATAAAAATTACATAACTTGATAAATTCAACAAATATTCCTCATATTGCTGCCCACCAGGATCAATGAAATGAAAATTGGAATGAAAAGCTGACTAGAATTTAGGTTTTAAATGGCATTTAAAATTAGACCTTAAAGTTATAACATAAAATCTATCCACAGTCTTGACCAACTAATTTGTGACTCTATTTCATTGAATATATTCAATAAATATTTGTGGGATTACCACGGGCTTGCCCACTAATTGTGTGCCAGGCACAGCAGTCAACAAAACAGTCAAAACTTTCTTCCCTTACTGAGCTTACATCCTATACATCCTAGAGTGAGAGAAAAGATATACACATATACTTACATATATACATACACACAAACACATGTGTATATACACACACAGATAATAAGAGGGTCAATGGAAAATAAAAATAAGGGAAAAATGAGTATCAGGGCACAGTTTTAAATAAAATAGTCACGGAAGGCTTTTCTGACATTTGAAGAAAGACCAAAAAAGAGGTGATGAAATTAGTCGTGTGCCTATTTTTGCAGGAAGGCATTCCAGGAACAGCAGTCCACAGGTACTAAGGAAGAGCATGTCTGACATTTTCAAGGAAAAAATGAGGGGGGCCATGTGGCTGGAGCTGAGGGAGGGAGAAAAAAGAAAGCTGCAATTTAAGATCAGAGACAAAATGAAGAGTTAGATATTCAAAACATCTTAGATCATTGTAAGAACTTTGTGGCTTTAACAATGAGAAAAAATAAAAAATAGAGAGCTGCTAAAGAGATCTAACAAAGAAGGGGAAATATCCAAGAAGCAAGAAAAGCAGATTCTATGCTTCTGTTACATTATTCCAACAACAGAAGAAAGTTAAATACTTAGAAAAGAAATTATCACACCCACACCACGGCCATCAATGAAACAGGCATGTATTGTGGAGTATGTAGTGGTTTCCACTGTACATCTGGTTAAGCTGGAATTTTGTGTCTGCAAACCCCCTTCCTTGTATTTTTGTCAGAATGAGTTGGCCAAAAGAGGCAATCTGGGAAGTGAAAGTAGAGCAGTTAAGTAGTCATCAGTCTCTGAGGGGCATCATAGTCAGCTGCTGTGAGGGACCAGTGGAGAGGTACTGGTGGGTTCTAGTTTGCCCTAACTATTCTCTGCTATGTATCCAGCATCTTCCTGCTATCCAACAGTGGCCAGGGCCACCACCAAGTGCTTCGCTGTGGAGCCACGAAGTTAACCACATATCAGAAGCAATAGTTTCTTGTAGATTTCTACACAAGCTTTCCTTGGCAGATCCACCTGGTAAATGGAAGTGCTAGGATTCTCAGATTGTCTCCCTAATGACCCAACTATTATTTCCAAGTTTCATTGTTATGGCTCCAATTATGTAAGATCTAATTTCTATAATAAATTCCTTATCCGTGATGCTCATTAGTGACTCTCCTTGCCTGGATCTGCCTGAAACAGTCCATTTGTAGAAAAAAATTCCATTTGCTTCAACTTTTGATAAACTTGGCAAATATTGGGAAAATTGCAAAACAAAACTACATCCGTTGGAGGACGTGTTTTGCTCAGGCCAACAATGTTTTGAGATGTTTTTAGGAAGGCTTTTCTGTAGCAGACGGAAAGTGGTTTTATAGCTTGATCCAAGGTTTAAGAATAACATTTAATCCCAATTTTTGCTTCCGAATGCTGTCAATTTGGAAAATGAGAGCAGATGTTGACAGAGATATATTTGCCAGTCTGATGCCTCAGCAAACACTCTCTGAAGGAAAGACAATGAGACACTTGAGTGAATCACTATTCTTTCTTAAATTTATTTTGCCACTTCTTTTAGCAGTTATCTTCTAAAGATGACATCTCTAAAATGAAGAATAAGAAGGGATGTTACCATGAAAACTCACCATAATTTCCATACTTTTATACCCCAGCTTTGAACAAAAAAACTCACATTAAAGACAATATTTCTGAATGTTTTGGTTTGAAATATAAATAAATGCATGCTTTATTTACCGATAATTCCTCACTTCAGGGTTTCTCCTTTCTAAAAGTATTGAGTTCATCCTAGTTGCAGTTCAACATGCTGAGAACTGGCACGCCTGTATAAAACAAATGTCAATATCCTTTGAATAAAACAAGTTGTGAGGAATTCTTGTGAATTTTATTTAAGGAAAACTCCTTATTACTCTGGATTTACATTGTTTTCTATAATCTATTATTTGGATTTTGTGAAATACATACTGTCTATACAAGAGTGGTGGGCATCTTCAGTAAATTAAAGATTAAAAAAAAAAAGACTGATGTTACTCAGTGCTATTGTTTCAAAATCAGCAATGATTTATTAAGGTCACACTAGGTATTTGTTAGTGGTTTCCTGTTATATTGTTTTATTTAATTCTCCAGATTATCCTCTGGGCTCATTTTATAGAAGATGGAGTCGCCAAAAGTTTAAACAATTTTCCACTGGTCCTCAAGCCAGTGAGTGGCACAGCTACGATGTTGACCTGGCATTCTGCCTGCCAGCTGGTGTTTCTTCTTTTAACCTCTCTCATGTTAGATATAGAAATAATAATACAGACCCCAACATTCTATTTATTTCTCATTTAACTCTAGCTGCTAACGTGAACATGAGAACTGAAAAATTAACTTGTTAGGTGTTTTTATGTTAAATTTTTAGTTTACTAATCTTCCTAATTTTCAAGTAGTGGAAAGAACTTAAGCCAGAGAACTCCAGATTTGAGATCCAATACTTGTAAACTTGGCAAATTTGGGAAAATTTGTCCTCATCCACAAATACACTGTATAGCAAGATTTACCCTCAGGATTCCAGTAAAGACCAAATGCAGTAAGATATTAATATACATTAGAGTTCTCTACTTTGTCAAAGGTCTTGCAAAGTAGTACTATTTTGGATACCTTATTATTTTGGGTAATTTCATCACATATTTAAGAATGAAGACATGATTGACAAAATTATTCCATGTTATCCACAGTACTTTTTCAGAAGCATTTAATATTTATGATAGAATTAAGTCTAGACAAGTAGGAGCATTATTACTTTTTAACGACTGTCTAATCTCCACAGCAATTACATCCAGCCCATGAAGTGGGGAGACAGGCAATGAGAGAAGGGGAGAGGTGGTACAGTTTGGAGAGAGCCATAATTTCTTAATCTTCTGACAACTGGAACTCTCAGTCTACCAATAAGAGCTGTCTGTCATGATCCCAGTAAAGATGGGCCCTACCATTCAAGATAAGCCTGTACTATTTCATAATTCTTAAATCTACTTTAAAATGTTATATTTACGTATAGTTCACTTTTGAAAGAAAGTATTATCTTATCACGAAACAGGGTAAATCAGACATCAGTCTTTTTGACTTCTGTGAATCACATTTAGTTAGAGATAAACATACCAGTTAGCAATGTCTGTTCTCAAGATAGTTGTAAGTATAACCATATAATAAAGCTCTACTTTTCTATTCACTTCTCTCTCCTCTATCATTTTAGCTCGCTCATAGTATACAGGTGTTTTATTATTCTGACCACTAATTTTACATCAGAAGTTTTACAACATTTCTCTGACTTTACAGATTTACAGTGATTTGCTATTTTTTTAGATGTCCCAACTTACTTAATTGGATTTTTTCTGCAGTCACTCAAATCTAACTTGCCTTAAATCTTCAAGTAAATGAATTACAAAAGAAGGCTTTCTGTGTTTTAAAGTTTATTTTCTTCTGGTTACCATTTCTATTCTTTATTCAGAGTGCATGTGGATGTTTTGTGTGTATGTGTGGATAGGGTAGATTTTTGTTTTATTGCTCTTGCTTGCTTGCTGTTTTAGGTTGCTTTGGGTTTCTTGGGGGCAACTTTCTTGAGAAAGAGCCTCGATGAATGTTACTTAGAATCTCCTGCGAATGGGCACCAAGCTGTGACTATACAACTCTTATTGGACTCTATTTTTCCCACCGATTATTTAATGAATTCCCCTTTTAATGGTTCTGAAAACCTGAGGAACACTTATGATGTGGCAGGCATGATTCTATGAGCTTGACAAACACCAACTCCTTCTTACTACAACTCCATTATGTAGTCACTATTACCCTCATTCAAGAAACAAGGAAACGGGCACAGAGGTAAGTCATTTTTCCAAGACCACACAATGAATAAATCACAAAACCAGAAATTGAATGTGGAAATGTAGCTTTTAGCACTTGTGCTTATGTTAAAAACCAAAGCAAATGCAAAACTCCACATGATAATGCAGATTGTGTTTGAATAAATGTTGGTGTAATACCTTTGAAAAGTTTTAGTGTATTTAAAATAAAGTATTTTTGAATTATGTTTTCAATTTAAGAAAACATTCTAAATACAGGGTGCCCATAGAATTCTTGTGCAATTTAAAATATTAAACTATTAAACGATTTTCGATTGCACATGAACTTTATGGATTTCCTGTATAAGCTATTGTTCGACATAAGTACATTTAAACGGATCAAAGATAACCTGTGTTAATTTTGTGAATTATCCACATGCTCAACACTTAAGCTGCATGATGTATTAATAAAAATAAACAAATAAGAAGGAGTATGGCATTAGCAAGATGTCACGATAGGAGTGCCTCTCCCCCCACCAAAAAAAAACCCAATTCGAAAAATGATATTCATGAAAATACCTTCACAAATTCTAAGGAAGCCAAATGAGGGATTACAGCACTTAAGTGAAACAAAGAAATAAGAAAACATTCATTGAAGAGGATAGGAAGGACAGCTTTATATTCCCTGCATGAGTATTCCCCCACATTCACACAGCACAATATGAAGAGAGATACCTTCTTTACCTTCTTCAAAGATGAAAGACAATGAAATGAGCAAGGACTTTACAGTGCATCCCAGCACCAGGCCCCCAGTAAACCGTCATGTCAAGCAGGCCTTGTGGACCAGGGGCCAAGCCTGTCTCAATGCCCTGGGATATTGACTGGTATCCATGGACTCAGACATCAGGCCACTGCCCACAGATCCAAGAACCAGGCCTTCCTTCCAGACTCATGCTCCAGGCCCACCTTAGTGTCAAGCCACGTCTTGTGGCCTCAGGCTCCAGGTTGACCCCATGGACCCAGGCTCTCAGGTGGCCCCTATGGCTCCAGGACCCAGACTCACCCTTATGGTCCTAGGAACCAAGCCAGCATTTATGGATTTAGGCATCAGGCTGGTCCTCATATGCCCTCATAGGCAGGACACAATTATGAGAGGGACTTTATCTAACAAATGCAAACAGTGCAATCTAATTCTTTGTACCCTCAATTAACCTGAAACAATAAGAAAGAAAGAAAAAAATTACTTTAAATGTAAATAAATGAAACTTGAAAATAAACCACCTTGCGTGCCTGTTTTAATTTAAAAAAAAAAAAAAAAAAAAAGACTCAACTATTTGCTGCCTAAAACAGGTCAAAAGTAAAGAGACGGAAAAGAATGCTCTATGCAAATAGTAACCAAAAAAGGTTGGGATAGCTATACTTAGACAAAATATACGTAAGTCTTAAACTTTCACTAGCGACAGAGAACATCATTATATAATGATAAAGGGGTCAATTCATCAAGGGGATATAACAATGTAAATATATATGAATACAACTTTGGAGCACCAAAATATATAAAGCAAATAATAACAGAACCAAAGAAAGAAATACCAATACAATGATAATAGAAAACTTTAATACCATATTTTCAATAATGGACAGATCATACAACCAACAACAAAAAATATCAATATTGAAAAATTACACTTGAACTACTCTATAGGCCAAATGGCCCTAACAGACAAATAGGGAAAATTCCATCCAGTCACACCAGAAGACAGACACATTCTTCTTGATCACATGCAACATTCTCCAAGATATATCGTATATGTATTAGGCCATAAAACAAATCTTCATACATTAAAAAAGAGTGAAATCATATCAGGTTTCTTCCCTGACCAGATGGTATGAAATTAGAAATCAATAACCAGAAAGAAAATAGAAAAATTCAGAAATATGTGGAAATTAACAACATACTCCTAAATAGCCAACAGATCAAGAAGAAAGCACAAAATAAAAATGTAAAAACTCTTGAGGGAAACAAGAATGAAAATATAACATACCCAAATTTATGAGATGAAGGAAAACTAGTTCTAAGTGGGAATTTTATAGTGATGAATATCTACATTAAAAAAAAAAAGATCTCTAATAAACAACCTAAATTTACATCCCAAGGAACTAGAAAATGGACAAAGTAAGTCCAATAATAATATAAGAAATAAAATGAAAGTTATTAGAACAGAAATACATGAAATAGAGACTATAAAGACAATAGAAAAGATCAATGCAAGTAGGAGTTTGTTTTTCAGAAAGATAAATGAAATTCACAAAACTAACTAAAGTTAATGCAATCTAGATCTAACGTACAGCCAACTTAATATTGTATTGCCAACTTAAAATTAGCTAAGAAAGCAGTTTTTACCTAGATTAACTTTTATTTAAAAAGTTATAAAAAAGTTAATTTTATTAGTCCAAAGTCTAATAAAGTCTATTTTATTTTTAAATAAAATGAGAAATGAAAGAGGAGACATAACTGCTGATATCACAGAATGACAAAGGATCACAGGAGGTTTTTATATGCCATTATCTACCAACTTGGATAACTTGGAAGAAATACATTCCTAGACAGATACATCAGCCATGATTAAATCATGAAAATGTAGAAACTTTGAACGGATGAAAACAAAGAAAGGAGGTTGAAGCAGTTGTCTTCTATCAAAGAAAAACACAAGAATTAATGGCTTCACTGGTGAATTCCATTAAACATTTGGAAGAGAATTAACTCAAATCCTTACAAACTCTTCTGAAATAATTAAAGGAAACATTTTCAAACTCATTTTATAAGGCTGGCACTATCTTGATTCTAAAACCAGACAAGGACACTACAAATAAAGAAAATTGTAAGCCAACACCTCTGATGAACATAGGTGCAGAAATTCTTAACAAAATACTAACGAACTGAATTGAGCAGCACACTGAGATCATACATCACAGACTAGGTAGATTCATCCCCAAGATACAAGGATGGATCAAAATACACAAATAAAAAAATAAAATAGAGACTTAACAAAGCAGAGGATAAAAAAATCATATAATCATTTCAATAATGCATAAAAAGTATTTGACAGAATTCAACATTACTCATGATAAGAACTGTCAACAAATTAGGTATCGAAAGTCAATAACCCTCACATAACAAAAGCCATATATAACAAATCCACACTTAATATTATACTCAATGGTGTCTAAAATTAGAAACAACAACAAAAGGGTGGCACCTGTGGCTCAGTGAGTAGGGCACTGGCCCCATATACCAAGGGTGGCGGGTTTGAACCTGGCCCCAACCAAGTTGCAACAAAAAAATAGCTGGGCGTTGTGGCGGGCGCCTGTAGTCCCAGTTACTTGGGAGGCTGAAGTAAGAGAATCGCCTAAGCCCAAGAGCTGGAGGTTGTTGTGAGCTGTGATGCAATGGCCCTCTATTGAGGACAACAAAGTGAGACTCTGTCTCTAAAAAAAAAAAAGAAACAACAACATAAATGCCCACTGTCACTACTTCTTTTCTGCATAGTACTGAAAGTCATAGCCAGAGATATTAGGCAAGAAAAAGAAAGAAAAGTCATTCAAATCAAAAGGGAAGAAGATAAATCATGACACAGACTTACGTAAAGAACATCCTAAAAACTCCACCAAACAATTCCATTAATAATATTGTGCATATTGCCAGGGTATATGTCAAATCTATTAAGAGTAGAGTATAAATGTCTTAACACAACAATTAAGTGAGGTGAAGGCTATGTTAACCAGTTTGATGTAAGCATTCCAAGCATTCCATATAAAATCAGCACACTATACCCCATAAATGCATTAATGTGAGCAGTTATGATTTAATAGAAAATGTTAAAAAAATTAATAAACAAATTTAGTAAATTTCAGAATTAAAAAGATCAACATACAAAAATCATACAAAAATCAATTTCATTTCTTTACATAAACTAATAACAAACTACCAAAAAATGAAATTAAGAAAACAATCTCATAATAGCATCAAACAATATGCTTGGTAATAAATTTAACCAAAGAAATGAAATATTTATATATTAAAAATTATAAAGCATTGATGAACTAAATTAAAGCACATAAAGATAAATGGAATAATACTGCATTTTTATTGATTTAAGGAGTTAATATTGTTAAAATGTCCACACTACTCAAAACCTTCTACAGGCTCAAAGTAATTTGTATCTAAAAAAGACAAATTCATAGAAGCAGAAAACTACAACAGTGGTTTCCAGGGGCTAGCAGTTGGGGTAAAGAGATGATCTTGGTCAAAACATAGAAAGTTTCAATTATGCAGGAGGAATAGGTTCTGTATCTAATACATGGCATGGTACTATGGTTAACAATACTCAATGCATGTGTACTGACATTTACTATGAGAGCACACCTCAAATGCTCTCACCACACATACAAAAAGGTAACTATGTAAGATAATAGATATGTTAATTATCTTGATTGTGATGATCATTTCACAATGTGTACATATATCAACACATCATGCTGCACGCCTTCAATATTTGCAATGCTTATTTGTCAATTATTCCTCAAGAAAGCTGGAAAAATAAATAAATACATAAAGTTACTAGTTTCTCATTCAGAATTTTTGCAAGAATATTTTTAAACCTATTTGAGAAGTATTTGATAATTTATGTGCCAGGAACTAACTTAGCTAAATCATATACCTCCTATCGGAGCAGACAATCTACTGCCTGTTCTTGCCCATAAGCAACAGGTGTGCCACAGATGGCATTACTTTTCCTTCCTAAAACAACTCTACTCAGCCTTGGGCTAGAAAAAGATTCTGAAAACATTGGAGAAACTATTAGAGCTGTGGTTTCTGTACACTCACTGTGGTACCTATACATTAACTGACAGAGTAACCTATGCAAATATGTAATAACTACTGTCCCTATATGTAATATTTACTTCTCTTTTTATCTCATACCTATGTTCTTCAGTACACTTAGACTCTTAAGCCTATTATTGTCCACGTGAGCAGTCTCAGAGAGATTTCACTTGATTGAATTGCCAGAAGCTGCCTTGTTAACTAGGCTTATTAAGACAATTTTTCCCAAAAGAATTTAACATGGAAAAATGACCTTAATAATATGTGTAAAAACACATTAATTTTATTTCTTGATGTCTTTCAATTTTAATAAATCTAAAAGTTCTGACATATGACCTTGAAGAATACACATACCAAAGCTATTAAAATTACTCTAAGTATTTTTTTTTCTTTTTAGTTATTCATTGCACTCTTAACTATCTTGCCCAGTTGGTCAGCAATTAAGAATATGCTTTAGTTTCTAATATCAGTAAAATGAATAAATAACCACAAAATCTATATTCTTAGACAGTTAATTCATTTGATAGATTCAAAGTGACTCCCTAATTACCTGTATATTCAAGTTCACTTTCCACATTGTCAATAATTTAATGTTATTGTTATAAGATCCAATAATTAGAAAATATAACTTCTATTAAAATCTTTTTATCATCATCAAATTCAGTAGACAAATTGTATAAAAATTTATACTTTTTTAAATTTATATTTTTTTACTTTTTAAGTATAAAAATTTATACTTTCAGGAGTTTGATGGTGAAAGAGAAGAAAGAAGGCTAAGGAAGGAGGGGGCAGCAACAAATGAGAAATCTAGACGACATTGGTGGTGTTCAAATTTCTTTTACGGTTATATCCTTTTTCAAAGGACATCCAATTTGGATGAAGATCCTCTGGTTGGAGCAGGACTAATTCTGTCCTGGGGGTACCCACTCTTGGCTCCTGGCAGTTCTTGAGCACCATACTCAGGACCCACACTTTGATGTTCACTATTGGCTCTGAAAACCTACAATTCCAAATGAGAAGAATGTGGAGAAGGCTGTGAAGGAAGTCCTTGCCTACATCAGTTTCTGACACCTAAATTTCCTTTAGTCGTGCTGAGCTGCATCATGCAACCTTCTCTGGATGTCAGAGATCATTTCTCTTCATCTTATCTTTAGCTACACCCAACATAGGAATGTACATACAGGATCCAAGAAATAAGATAATTGTGAGCACCTTTTTCTGGTCCCATTTCTATAGTCAGAGAAGAAAGTACCTTGTGTCCTTCCAAGAGCAAGTCTAAGAATACATGGTTGTGGGCTTTCCCCGGACACAATCACAGGCAGATGTACTTTACTCTCATGGAGTAACGGGAGAAAGAGCAGAGAAGGACACCACTGCAAATATACACATCTGAAGACAAGTAAAACCAGGCCCAAGGAACAAATGAGCAAGAAAGCTAAAATTCTAGAATAAGTTTGTTGTATACCAATAATACCTATGTCATGCTTAAGCAAACATCATTTTTACATACCATGCATTACCACCCCTTCCCAAAAAGCATAAGCACTGGGATCACAGAGGCCTGAGTCTGAATCTCATATCTATCATGGAACAGCTGCCATGACATTGATAAAATTGTCTCATTTTTCTTACCTGTAAAACGTACATAACAATCTGAACCTCAAGGATTTCTTGACAAGATTGAATGTGACAATGTATGTACGTAAGGGGCGAGGACAAAACCCAGTGCCTAGCCAGCTGCTAGCCAACACTGTTTATAAGAAGAACTTCCCAATGAAACTGAAGGAGTCAGTTACTATGGGGACTGTAAAATTCTATCCTTTGAATGGCTCAGCCATGGCCTCAGGTAAGTTTTAGTGAGCTCAAGTACTTTATTAACGAGCAAGTTTAGAGGTTCTCTGCTCATGTACTTCAGGTTCTGAGGTCATGCACTGCCCACCTTGTCTTAGAAAATGCAAAATATATCATTATGCAGTTTTAATCAGGAAAATATTTCAGAGGACAGGTACTATCTGTAGTTCCTTAGCAACAGCAGCTATGTATAACATTTCCTATATTATGCTTAGCATGATGCCTATGTAAACATTTACTTTACTCACAGCTCCTATGTACTAACAACTACAGGGTATCTGTAAGAGAGCTGTAGCTTCAAAAAAATATGCAGTATTCACATTTGATAGTTATTACTTGGGTCTTTTTTTAAAAACCTGTTTTTGTTTAATCTTGCTTTAATTTTAAATTTCTGTATCTTTTGGGGGATAGTGTTTCAACAGAAGAGAAGGGCTAAGAAAAATCTCCTCTTTAGAACAGATTTAACTTCTTTCCAATTAAAGAGATAGGCTTCCACATGTAAACCTCTGAGATAAGTGCATGAGGATACAGAAATATTTAAGACACAAGTCCACCTAGAAGGATTACAATCTAATTGGAGAATGGTGGGGCAATGTGCATAGCACATAATTTATTCCTGTTATAAGGTACAATGTGGTAAATCCTCATCTATTGGGTCTGCAGAAGTTTGAAAAATTCTAAGCTCTCATAGCCTGTGGCCAGCAATGACTGCAATCTTTTTTTTTTTTTTTTTGCAGGTTTTGGCTGGGGCCAGATTTGAACTCACCACCTCTGGTATATGGGACTGGCACCCTACTCACTGAGCCATAGGCACCACCCAATGACTGCAGTCTTTTGCTCGAAACTTGGGTTTGGTATCAGAAATCTTCTCAATATGGTGCTTCATCAAGCCAACAATGTTTATTCAGAGGCAATAATCTAATTAGTATCTCTGAATTATTATATTGTTGTTTCTTGCTAAAAAATATGTTACCTAAGAAAACTGATCCATTCATTAGATAGCTATTAGGAAATTAACATTTCTAATTTGAAGAGAGAGAGCTAACATTACTCAGTAGAAAACAAGAGTTGTCAGAGGGATGAAAAACTCACATATCTTCAGGGGACAAGTTGTTATTATAAATGAGTGTAATGGTCTAGATGTGAAAATTAGGACTAGTAGGACCTAGGGGTATTATAGAACACAGACACATTTTAAAATTCTAAGCAAGGCATAACCACAATAAATGAATTGTTGGAATATTTATGGCTCATGGTTTGCAAACCCCTAATCTATGACATAAATGCTAAAGGTATAAAAATGAGGTTGTCTTTGCAGGTCTTAAAACACCATATATATCAACATGGTGGGCAGGACTAATCTGCTAGGTACCCTGGGGAGATTCATAAGCACCAGAAGCAAGTTCTCCATTCTGCCTTACACAGACCTGACAAGACCAAGGCTCCTAACTACAGGTACAGGCCAAGTCTTAGCTCTGGACATCCTGTGAAGGTGAGAGGAATATAGCACATATTCATGCAAAGTAGTAAAAAATGTACAACATTAAGTAAACAGATTTGAATGGTGGCATTTACTGTTTATAGTAGCCCATTTCTAAATTAAAAGGAAGACAATTTCTAATCTTTTTTCACACTTGATACAATTAAGAAAAGTGTGGATGATGACAAGAACAGTAATAGTTTCTACAATGTAAGTTCAAGCCATCTTTAAAGAAATATACATTTCTCTGCTTTCAGTACATGAAAAACTAAGGCTAAAATATATCCTGTGTCTCATAAACACTGTGTACAGACATGGATCACTTATACCACTTTCCCGTTTTCCTTAGTAGAAACTTCCTTCCTAAAAGCATAGTATTTTAAGAAGAAAATAAAAATAGTTGGTCCTAAGGCTTTTTAAATTTATATTATTTTTCCTTGTGAATTTTCTGAAGGAAGGGTTATGCAGTTAATACTTTAGAAAAAAAATTCGAACGAGAAAATTTTTGCCAAGGCCTTGGCCTGCATTATAAGTGGTGTTAATATGGTAGGATCCATAAGAGATACACATGAATTTTATAATAATACATACAGATGTTTCAAAATCTACACTACACATTCTACATATTGTATGACATAATCTTAAACAAACATTTAAGACTCATTTTCTAAGAATTCTGATATTTTTCTTGTCCAGGGATATTGGCAACAGACCTACTCCACATACACTATTGGTGACATCTTTGCTCAAACCAAAATATATATAAATATTGGCCAGCAATATATATTGAATGCCTTATATCTGTATTTACACTTCTGTTAAAAGCATAAGCAGTATAAATAAATCAACTTTTCAAAAATTTTTTTAAAGTATTGTTTTAAAAGTATGTCATTTGGGGCTGTGCACAGTGGCTCAGGCCTGTAATTTGAAAGGCCAAGACTGAGGCCAGGAGTTTCAAACCAGCCTGGGCAGCATAGCTAGACCCTGTCTCAAAAAGAAAATAAATAAATAAATAAATAAATAAATAAATAAATAAATAAGTCAGGTATGGTGGTGGGAACCTTCAGTCCCAACTACTTAAGAAGCTCAGGCAGGAAGACAGCTTGAGCCCCGGAGTTTGAAGTTGTAGTAAGCTATGATGAGGCCACTGCCCTCTTTGTCACTGGGGTGACAAAGAGAGACACCTTCCCCAAAAAATCCTTTTAAGATTCAGAAATAGAAAAATGTCCCAAGGAATGTGTTAATAGAAGAGCTATAATAAAATTTTTATATTAACTATTTTCCTATACCAAACATGTAATAAGTACTAGATACTATCCTATGAAGGAAAATCAGTCCCAAGTATAAAGAGTTCCCAATTTAATAAGGAAGATACAAAATAAGCAGTTAATCATAAAGCTGTTGTGAGAGTTCGGAAATTCTGTTTAATCTAACCCACCGTGCAATTTGCGTCTATTGCTTACTGTGCAACACTCTTAGACAAACTCTAAATGTCCATGTGGGATTAATACTAATACATTATTGATTTTCATTAATTTAAAAAAAAAATTTGTCCCTAATCATCAATGGAGGACTCCTGTATCTTAAACTGGATAGATGGTAATAATAATAATAATAATGATAATAAAAAACAACTGTCTCTAATTTATCAAAAATACACCTGAAAGAAATGGGGACAGGAAAAGATATTTAGAAAGATGTTCTTGCTAAAAATTATCAGTTTTATCTTCAAAATATAACAGTAACTTTGACTTTGAATGCTTTGTTATTGGTTTTTATTGATGGATTCTATAAGAAATGAACCAACTTGCCAGGTATGCTGTTTAAACAGAGTCAGTTATAAGTCTATTACCAAAAACCATCTGTGTGAAGTCACACCTGAAAAGTATCTGTTTTTTAAGTACTAAAGAAAGCTTTGCTTTTTCTTAGAAACAGGTATTTTCTTCTTTTTAACTGGCCCTTTCTATATTTTCTTTCTTTCTTTTTTTTTTTTTTCAAAGAATTGCCATTTTATTTTATTTTATTTATGCAGTTTTTGGCCAGGACCAGGTTTGAACATGCTACCTCCAGTATATGGGTTGGTGCCCTACTCATTGAGCTACAGGCGCCGCCCCTCTTTCTATATTTTCTTTAAGCTGTTGAGAAATTCAGTGCCAAATTTTTCATATATATATTTATTGATAAAATATATATATTTATTTATAAATAATATATAAATATATATAAAATAAATATATATTATATATAAAGAGATATGAAAAATATATATCTCATATATATTTATATATATTATATATATACTATCTCAATTGTGAGGTCTATATACCATCTATATATTGTGTTCAATTTTTGAGGTCTATACACTCTATATATTGTGTTTAATTTTTTCTAATTTTTATTTCTTCCTTTTTAAATTTTTTGAAAAATATTTTACTATTGAATTGCATATATCTTTGCTAAAGCAGTTACATATTCATTGTGGATGACATGGAGCATAGGTAATAATCAGTAAATTAATATTTTTAAAGGTGAGGTGAACATTGAAATTATCAATCATTGTAAGTCAGATCTTAAATTTTTAGAAGACTTTTTTGTGTCATTGTAGTTATCAGTAATTCTTCTTTATCAAATTCTGTTCAAAGCATACCTTACATAGTTAGAATTTATCTAAAGTCAGATTTAAGAGGATACAAATCATCACTCTCACACCCTTTTTATCCAGTTTAGAAAAGTGACCTGGTGCAACAAAGTAGAAAATAAAAGTCAGCAGCCTTTGAAAGGTTTTTTTTGGGGGGTGGGGGGAGGGGGGAAGGTCATTTTACTAAATGTTTTGCACAATGTCAGTATTTTTTAATTTTTATTGAGCTCATTATTACCATTTATGTTAATTTGTTTGTTTCATTCACTCATCATCTCCATGTTAAAAAATTTGATTGAAAGTGTTTAACCTGAGCATGCATCAAGTGCTAATTCTAAATATTCCATTAAATGCCTTTTGAAGTGTTTAGCTCATTTGTTACAATAGAAAATATTATTTCTTTATTGCCCAATCATAATGCACCAGTGCATTATGGGTTCAAATTACCATGTAAATTACTAAATTTTAAGAAGGCATTAGTTATGCACATGAACAAGAACATCATTTGTTAACAACAGACGAAGAGAAAATCTTCTGTGGTTTTTGTTCTCCTATGCCTGAGATTATAAAATACTATAATCATCAATATTGACATGAATGGCCAATGCCAGTGTGCTAGGCCTTTGATTCTCTAACAGTGTTGAAAGCTCTCCACAGAAATCCTACCTTTAAAGTACCAAAAGCAATCTTGTGTTTTGTAGGTTTGTCCTGTTTATTTTTAATTTTTTGTTGTTGGGTAGTGTTGTAGGGCCTGTTCAAGGTTACGGCAACTAACAGAGATCTCTTGCTAACTTTTCTCTCCTTCTAAAACAGAGAAAAATCTACTCAAATACAGCATGCATATGTTGACTCTCTATTTCACATTTGTATAAAAAAATGTATGTTTTATTTCTTTTAAATCCATGTTTACATTTTATGCAAAGACAGAGAAAAGTGTTGCCCATTTTAAGAGAAAAAAAATATTTTCCTGTATTTAGAACTAATTTGAAGGGCATAGACATGTTTGGAAAACAAATGCATATTTTATAAAGTAGAATAAAACCATTCTGAAAATAAATAATAAGGAAGAAAAGGTAACAGTGGAAATTTAAAATATGAAAAAGAGAAGCTTCTGTCTTTTTAAGTTAAATATTTTCCTTCTTAATGTAAATATTTAAATATTTGGGCTGCTGAAATTAACAGCAGGAATAGCAAATCTCCACAGTGCGATTTTATTTTTATTTTTAATTTACACAAGCAAAATATGCAATGACAAAAATTCGTAGGATTCTGAAATAATTTCTTGAAGCACCACTTCTTTTTCTTAACAAGAATGTCATATCCAAAATAATTCAGCGCCATAAAATGTTACATAATCATTTGACATTTCTCAAAAGACAACACAATCATTTTTCATCACAAATGGATGAAGCATAGTGGGATGCCTTAAGCTAATACATTATCCCATTCAGCAATTGTTCTGTGCACATAATGAACAGTAAAAGCACTGTGGTGGATTAGAGTTTCTTGTATCACGATAAAACAAGAGTTGTTCAAGGATGCTAAGCAATAAACTCCATTAAGAAGTCAATTAATAACTAAACCTGAAACAAGGACAGTCTTTGTATAGAGGTCTTCCTGCATGCTAAAGATTTAATGTAAGAAGATTTTGGAAGAGGAGATCCGCTTGTGCATTAACAAGTTCCTTCCAGCCTCAGTGCTTCTTTATAGGTATTCACTAACTACCTGTGGACTTACTGAAATCTCAGCCTATTAACGACAGAAAATTTTATTCATTATTTACCAAGAATGTTACACACACCATCACAGTGGTTTGCAAACTTTAATGTCGAACAGAATCACCTGGGAAGCTTAAACCACAGATATCTGGATCCTGTCCCCAGAATTTCTGATCAGTGGCCTATAGAATTCACATTTGTATTAAATTGGCACGTGATGCTAATGCCACTGGTTCTGGAACTACTTTGAGAACTCCTCTACAGGCAGTCCCCAGGTTACCAATGAGATAGGTTCTATAAGTTTGTTCTTAAGTTGAATTTGTATGAAAGTTGGAACACATTTATTATCTCCAATCGTCTCCATTCATAAGTGCAACTTGTACATAAGCCAGATGTTTGCAGCTTAGAGACAGCCTGTATTATTTTAATAACTTTCTAATTTCTTTTCTAATGAATGAAAGATAGTATCATCAAAGTTCCCCCCATACTCAAGTATAGTAAGAAAGTCCAAGGTATTATTGATTGGATAAGCTGTTCTTAACACTCTTGTTGAAAGACAGTTCTATATACAAGTTTCTATGACTAAACTCTAAAGCAGCTTTTGTATCAAAATCTTTAGGAACAGATAACTTTTGTTTCTTTCTGTCACAAGCTATTCTTCTCTCCTATGTCGTATTCTAAGTCTGTCTTGACTTATCTGGACTATCTTAACTCAGAGCTGAGTGATTTTCCTTCAGCCATCTCTCCATATGAGCACCATCCCTTAAAAATGGTTTTATGCCACAATATAATTTTAATTTTCTAGTATGGCAAAAAAATTAAAACAGATAAAATAAATTGTAACAATATATTTTACTTAATCCATATATCCAAATGAATAGTATTGCAACATGTAACAATATAAAACAAAGTATTTTACAGTTTTGTACTAAATCTTTGAAATGCAGTATTAATTGTATATTTAAAAAGCACCTCAGTTCAGAAGCCTAGTTTTCAGAGATTTAAATTAAAAGGTCCAGCAAAAACAATAGTTTAAGAGGAAATAGTTTATGATGCTTCATATTTTTAATGTAAATTTATTTTAATTAGGTTAATAGAAAACAAAAACTGTATTCTTTCAGTCGTACTATTCTGGTATTCAAGAATCTCTTGGCTGCATATGGGTAGGTGGCCACAATAAAAGAAGCCCAGCTCATCATTTAACTATAGCATAAATACATGTCCTTTCATAGGAGACCTTGGAAGGCCTACGCACAGGTGATCACATCAGAGAAATTCTTAAGCATCCAAAGTATCTCCAGATTCACTGAATGCAGCAAAGGAAGAACTTGATGCTTTAAAGAGAAATAAAACTTAGCACGTGCCATCACCAAGAAGGAAGAGAAGGACCTCATCCTCACTGAAAATGTCTTTTGTTCAATAACAAAACACAACCCAAAGTAGAAGTTTTAATGATCCCATAGAAAGCACTATTTAATTGTATATATTATTCTTAATTTCCCAAAGATTTCTATTGTGAGATCTAAATGCCATCTTAACTCTAGTATGAATAATCCTTGCCATTCAAACACCACTGGTGAGGTGGTATTTATAAATTTATTTTAATCTTCTTTATAGACTCCTTCAGAGGATATTTGAATTACTGAAAATGCATTGCAATCTAGGTCAATTTCCATGATCAAGGAATTTTATTTAATTAAACCTTTTTTTTTTTTTATTGTTTGGGGGTTCATGAGGGTGCAAAGAATTAGGTTAGGGCAGCGCCTGTGACTCAAAGGAGTAGGGCGCCGGTCCCATATACCGGAGGTGGCTGATTCAAACCCAGCCCCGACCAAAAACTCCAAAAGAAAAAAAAAAAAAGAAGAAGAAGAAGAATTAGGTTATACTACTTGCATTTGTTAGGTAAATTATCTCTTATACTTATTATGGTGTCCACCCCTAAGAGGTGTGTCATACACAGTAAATCCCCATGCCCTTCTCTCCTCCCTTCTCTCCACCTGGAATTGATTTGAGTTTTTTTCTTATGTGGGGATATGAAGCCAAAAGATGGTCTAATTAAACTAATTTTAAAACAAAGAAAAGGGAAAAATAGAAATTTAAAAATAATTCTGGATTAATGGTCATTGATAAACTAATAGTATTTATGATATAGGCACTGTTACTGATCTACTTCTATGAGATATTTTAATTATACTATACTATTGAATTTAATTCTCCACTCAGAGGGTAATCATCACTATTTTAAAGATGAAGAATGTGACATTTAGACAGGGGTGGCGAACAAGTTCGACTACGCGCTTGGAGATCGCTCCTCAGAGGTCCCTCCTCAGAAGCAGCATAACAAAATCCAAACTTGGCAAAGAGCCACAGTATACAAAATAATGATAAGAGGCAAAGAGCCGAAATTC